>VCHM03000086.1:0-44703 GCA_006182925.3 Reinhardtius hippoglossoides
TCCACTTCGCTATGGCATTTGTTAGCTTCTCTTGCCTTTGTTTATCTATAGTCCTCCCTGCATCTAACGTAGTGTCTGTTTCGTTGAATGATTTGCTGGTATCAACTGTGTGTTTTGCATTTAGGTGATATTTTAGACTGGAAGTACTCCGGTGATAAGAAAATTCAACTTGGCAGTGGTTACAAATAACTTTGGTTCTGTCGACTCCGCCGTCTGGAAGAACTTTAAAATGAAAATGTAAAAGCTCCGTACCCTTCTCCATGTTTGTTTATTCGCCAATTCTTTTCTTTTCCGGTTCCGCAGCAGTCAGCAACAGACTTTCACAATAATACAATAAATAATAAAACCTGCGCTAATGCGCGATAAAATAATTGTTTGGCGTTAAATAATTGATGAGTTAACGCGATTATAACGAGTTAACTTGCCCAGCCCTAATTTTGTATCAAGATCCATAAATCCTTCCCTGGTAAAACTGTGAAAATGTTGAAAAACACCCCATCTGGCAATGTTAAGAAAGTGAAAAAAAAAAATCCAGGATCAGCCTCCTGATCTGTGTCCATACCAAAATTGAATGGGTTCCTTCTTGACCCATACCACATGATTTCACCAAGTTTCATTTAAATCCATCTGGTAGTAAACTAAAGTGTGGTGGTCAAAGTGTTCTCATGCCATTATTGTTTCTACATAATAACTGTTAAATAAACACCTGTATTCTATGTTTTACTCAAGACTTGTATTGTACTACTCTACCATGTTTTCTATTGTATATCATTTAATTTGCAGCATTTTATTCAGTGTAACATAGTAAGTACAAATGAATGCCTGATACATAATTCCTTGATGATTTCCCGAAGTTTATTTCAGTTTGCAAAGTGAAATCAAAACAATAAAATCTACAGTTTCCCTGACAAAAACATCCAACGTTTACTTGTTTGGCTTCATCTCCTGAGGCTTGAGTCCAACCCCTCCTTGTTGTTGAAGGTGTATAAAGCCCCGCCACGAGACGCAGGGCTGGGTGACCAATAACCACTATGCCTTTATTGAGTCTGCTCCTCTCGGTTCTGCTGATTGGGAATGGATCCGCCGTGTGCCGCCTGCAAGGCTCTGCACAACCACCTGAACTGGCCCAGGATGGCGACCTTGTCCTGGGAGGCATCTTTTCTTTTCGCACAGGGCAGGATTATGTAACTAACACATTTCAGAAAGTTCCAGATGTACGAAAGTGCAAAAAGTATGTAGTGTGTGCCCTGGATATAGTATATTTCCAATGTGTCTGTGTATGTTTGCCACTGTATTTGAGACTAACACACTGATCAATTATTTCACGCCATTTCTTTCTCACTACCTCAGCTTCAATCTCAGAGAATTCAAATTTGCTCAAGCGATGATCTTTGCTATAAATGAGATCAACAGAAATCCTGATATGTTGCCGAACGTCATGCTCGGCTACAGGATCTATAGTGACTGTGGGACCATGGACATACTGAGAGCTGCACTGGCACTGGTGAGCGGAGTGAAGGAGGAAGTCAGGGACAACAACTGCACTAAAGTGGAGACGGTGCAGGCTATACTGGGACATTCAGGATCCAGACCAACTATTGCATTTCAAAAAGTGGTTGGAAGGTTTCATATTCCTGTGGTAAGTAAAATAAAACAGGTGCATTAAGTCATATGTTAGATTCTGTTAATTGGGCTGCTGTAAACGTACTTTGGTCTGCAAATGTATAACTATAAGATTAATTTGAATGGTGATTCTGCCAAATCATTAAATGTTAATAGGTCTCTTCCAGTCACATGTTTCTGTTTTTCACTACAGATCAGCCATTTTGCCACCTGCGCCTGTCTGAGCAACAGAAAACAGTATGCCACCTTCTTCCGAACGATTCCCAGTGACTACTACCAGAGCAGAGCCCTGGCAAAGCTGGTCAGGCTCTTCAGCTGGAACTGGATCGGGGCTATAGCTGTGGATAACAAATATGGCCACGATGGCATTAATGCATTTATCCAAAGTGCACAAGAATACAGCGTCTGCATTGAGTATTCTGAATCGTTTTCATCGTCAGGTCCTCCTGAAAACCTGCAGAGAATAATAACGATCATTAAGCACGCCACCTCCAGAGTTATTGTAGTGTTCATGTCTCACAGAGAAATTAAGCTGTTGGCAGCAGAGTTGTACAAGCAGAACATCACAGGGCTCCAGTTTGTCGGCAGTGACGCCTGGATCACAGATCACTCTCTGACAGACAGTGAGGGGCACAGCATCCTGGAGGGTTCACTGGGTTTTGTCGTCAGCCGAGCTGAGATCCCGGGGCTGGAGGAGCACCTGAGGCGGCTCCACCCCTCACAGTTCCCCCACAGTCAGTTTGTCAGGGATTTCTGGGAAGAGATGTTCGACTGCTCTCTGAATGAAAGTGCAGACACACAGAGAAAGCCATGCAGCGGCTCTGAGAGCCTGCAAAACGTAAAATCACAATTCACTGATGTGTCCGAGCTGAGATTCACTAACAATGTGTACAAGTCAGTTTATGCAGCGGCTCACGCTCTCGACAACCTGATTAAATGTGAGGACGGTAAAGGACCCTTTGCCTCTGGGAACTGTGCTGATCCCAAACACATTCAGCCTTGGCAGGTGAGAACGCTCCAGCTCTGAGTGTCGGTGTGATAACAGCAGGAATCTGTCTTTTAATCTCTGTATAATTTCTTAATTATAGGTTGTGCAGTATCTAAGCACTGTGAATTTCACCACCAGTGAGGGGGAGAGAGTTTATTTTGACAAAAATGGAGACTCACCGGCAAGATATGAACTCATTAATTTACAAATGGCAAACAAAGGAATTATGAAAGGAGTCACAGTTGGCCATTATGACGCTTCTCTTCCAGAGAGTCATCAGTTCATAATGAATAACGTCCCAGTTGTCTGGGGCAACGGGCTCACAGAGGTAAAGGGGAAACTGAGGGTTGGACTCTTTAACTGTGTCCTGATTTACTGAAAACTGCTCCAAAAACCTACAATTTAATTTATAAGTTGATTTTCTTATATTTCTGATGTGGCTGTGTAGAAGGCACCTGTGTCAGTGTGCAGTGAGCGCTGTCTCCAGGGAACTCGTAAGGTCCTCCAAAAAGGACGACCAGTCTGCTGCTATGATTGCATACCCTGTCCTGCAGGAGAGATCAGTAATTCAACAGGTAAATGCTGTTGGTCACTGCAGATAAAACATCTGTATTTGCAGAGAAAGAGACAGAAAAAATAAAATGTCATGATTGTTGACTGTTAAAACACATTTCTCTGCATTGTTTTTCGTTTTGCAGATTCAATACACTGTATGAAATGCCCACCAGAATATTGGTCCAACGACAAAAGAGATGCCTGCATCCCCAAAACAATAGAATTCTTGGCATATGATGAAATCCTGGGAACACTGTTGGCCGCATTTTCATTACTGGGACTTTTTTTAACGATGATCACGACACTTGTCTTCTACTGCCACATAGAAACCCCACTAGTACGAGCCAACAACTCGGAGCTGAGCTTCCTGCTGCTCTTCTCCCTGACTCTGTGCTTCCTGTGCTCCCTCACCTTCATCGGCCGGCCCTCTGAGTGGTCTTGCATGCTGCGACACACTGCGTTCGGCGTCACCTTCGTCCTCTGCATCTCTTGTGTCCTCGGGAAAACTATAGTTGTGTTAATGGCCTTCAGGGCGACACTTCCAGGCAGAAATGTGATGAAATGGTTCGGGCCTGCACAGCAGAGGATCAGTGTTCTGGTGTTCACTCTGATACAGGTTGTGATTTGCATTCTTTGGTTGACAATCAATCCTCCGTTTCCTTTTAAGAATATGTATCTCTACGAGGACAGAATCATATTAGAGTGTGCACTGGGTTCAGCTGTCGGCTTCTGGGCTGTGTTGGGATACATTGGACTCTTAGCCATGTTGTGTTTTTATCTCGCTTTTTTGGCTCGAAAGCTTCCCGATAATTTCAACGAGGCTAAACTGATCACCTTTAGCATGTTGATATTCTGCGCAGTCTGGATCACATTCATCCCGGCATACGTCAGCTCTCCTGGGAAGTTCACTGTGGCTGTGGAGATATTTGCCATCCTGGCCTCCAGCTTTGGACTCCTCGTCTGCATTTTCCTGCCAAAATGCTTTATTATCATGTTTAGACCTGAGCAGAACACCAAGAAGCACATAATGGGAAAGACATCAAATAATGATATACATTATTGATCTATGATTTATTTATGTATTTATGTATAGAAGTGTTTTCTTTTCCTGCAGTTTTCTTCTTAATACCAAAGTGTAATAAATATTTAACCATAAAAATGATTGTTTTTTTTCCACATATCCTTACTCCAACGAAAGTAAAAAAGGGGAGACACCTCTGACAATAAGACAGTGTACAATAATAATAATAATAACAATACAGTTCTACTCCCAATTCTTTACATCTAATCACAAGTAGTGTTTACAGTGTGAGAAATATAAGTATATATATATACTTATTACAGTCTGAAATTTTAGAGAGATGTTTTATTAACCTAATAAAATCCTTATTGTCAGATGATAAAAATGCTCTCGAGCTCGACTGTGAAAATAAGTCAAACTGTAATAAAATAAAAACCTTCAAATGTCAATTTGACTTTCATTCCCACACATGCACCAAACTAAATGAACAAACTCAGAAACGCACTCAAGATTTCCCCTGAATATATGGAGGAAATGAATACAACAGCCAAACTGAATGAGACAGGATAAATATGAGAAAGACAAACAAAACAAACAGCTAATTAAAATACATGCTTGGGAGTGAATGACCCAGAGCAAAGACGTTGTAATACAGTTCCTGATTAACACAGGTGCACCTCTCCTTAGGTTTTACAATCTGACATACAAAGAGAATTTGAGAACCTAATGTTCAACAATAGTTCATATACAGGGGAGGTGAAGGGGAAATGATTATAGTTTTTTACTTGGGATTCCAGGATGTATGTAGTTCCCAGTATAGAAGAAAAAGAGTGACTGCAGTTCACCATTGTGGCCAGAATTAGGGTTAATATGAGGTCAAGTGATCGGATGCTGAGAATATGATCATGTTGGGTTTGATAATGACTTTAATTTTTGGGAATGTGGTTTTGAATCAGATCAGGATTCACCATAATGTAATAGCACTCTTACATGAAGCCACAACTGCTACACACATATCACAACACGAAATGACCCCAATGATCCCTAGTTCAGAACAAATATTCATGAGGAAATGTGGAACTGATAAACTTTACTATGGCACTAATAAAATAAGTTTCTGGTTAGTTGCAATACAGCATGAGGCCTCCAGAGGCAGAATTCCCCTGACATGCAAAACTATTATTTGCACAGACACTGTTACAAGTTCACACAAACAATGATGCAATACGACAAAAACAAGTCTTACACATGCATTTACACAAAAAACAAAGTTGAAAAAACACATCAGAATGAGACGAGTCCTCATCTGTTTTGCACATGCCTTTAATACCCGGGAGTTTGACTCCTGTGAGAAAACAAAGGAGCCGCTGGGCTCTGTAATGCAAACACAACAGATTGCTTCATCAGGAACAACAGGTGTCTTGTTTCCTCAAGCAGAAAAAACAGGCGCTTCATTAACAAACGCCTTTGTCACAACATGTACATGTTCAATTTAAATTGATTAAGGGTTTGTTGTGATCTCTCTGACGGCCTCTTTATTTGTTTTCTCAGCTCTGACCTCAGGATGATCTCTGCAATTCTTTGGCCTGTTAGTTTTCTTAATCACAGATTATAATTAAAAACAAGTTAACATATTAATGCAGGGACTTTTATGTGGCAGCTATTGTTTCTGATTATTCTTTAGTAAGACAACCTGAGGAGAGCTTGGAGGCCAGAAATCTCCATTGTGTTTCACTGTGGGTTCATATTAAAAGTTGCAAATCTTATATTTTGGAAGGACATTTCCTAGACCCAGAAAATGAATTATACACTAGTAATATGTGCATGAGATCGTCCAGGTGCAGTAGCCAGGCCTGCATCGAACCATATGATTTACACTTGACCACTAAATTGCTATTGTTGTTATACTAAAGTAAATATTTCTTTATTCACCAGTAGCTTGAAATAATCACAGAATGGGCCAATTCGGCTTTACCAGCCATTTCCTCATTACATGACTGAGTTAATTTTCTGCTTCTTCAGGGAAGATTTACTGAGAGAAAAATAGGAACGTCCTGTTATATTCCCAGTTGCAAACATTCACAGTAAAAGTTACCAAGTACAACCCCAGACTGAGCTGCTGGGTACTGAGCCGCTCCAATAGTTTTTTTGCTTAAGGATACCACTGTGATATTGATGACGGAGGAGTAACTCTGTCCCTTTCCTACAACCCAATAAAATCCTGCCAGTCGTTTGAACAAGTCCCGTCCGGTTCTCTGACCTTCATTCCACCACTGACATCATGATCACAGTTTTTAATGTTTAAATATTTTTGTGCATATACTTGCTGACGGACACAACAGAATGCCGCTGCACATTTGTGCTGATGACAAATAAACTAAATAAATCTCTAGTTGATTTTAGATTTGGTTTCTGCTTCAGAATGATCAACGTGTGGTGTCAGATTGTCTTAGTTTATTAGGGCAGTAAAAACGGGATCAAATATCTAATGTATATATTACTTAGGTTATTAGGTAAGACAGCATCTACATTGTCACTGGGAAATATTCAAATTGTTTCAAAATTGTGTCTTTGACCATGAGAAATCTGAATTTTGTTGTTGTTTCTAAACATTGCACAATTAAAAGAGAAGGCTACGCTAATACTGATAAAACTATAATGGCACTGAGCAGAGAGAAAACCTCCTGCAAGGCCCAACAGTTCCCTACAATTCAATCAAGCTGTGCCAAATGACACAAACTCAAACTGTCAGCTTCCTGCATGTCAGATTTTTTTTTATCAAGATCAGGAATTATCCCCTAAACAGTGATAATGTAAAAAAAAAAATGCTCTTGAAAATATTAAAGAAATTGTAAAAAAAAAAAATCCTGGATCTGCCCCTTGATCTACATCCACACAAAAAAGTGTATCATTTCTTCCCTGTGTCATAACGGATTTTTCCACCAAGCTTCAAGGAATTCTGTTTTGTAGTTTTTTGGTAAACTTGTTCACAATCACACAAATCAACCAATGAAAAAATGGACAGTTGGGAAAACACAGGTAATAAGTCTATTGTATTAAAACAATTATATACGACTAAATGTGCATTATTTATACAACATAACCAACATTGATGTTAATTGATTGATTACTGTTGTTTCATGAGGTTCATTGAATAATTGTGTTAAGACCTGAAGATTTGCTCAGATTTGAGATGTGGGCTGCACCTGCTTCTATAGTAAAAGCAGAATATAAGTAAACCATATATATTTGTGCGTATAACTATAGCATAATACTCTATTACTGTACATATCTCATCTGTCTTGTCCCCTGGGGGTGTTTACACTCAGGTCTCTGCATGGATATGGATTTGATCATGCATATGCAGGGTATAAAGGGTGCAGTGGGGGACAGTGCTGAAGAAGCCAGCCTGCAGAGGGAAGCCATGCCTCTGTTGAAGCTCGTCCTCCTGGTTCTTCTGATCGAGGGGGTGACTCCTGTGTGCCGGCTGCAGGGGACGGTGCAACCACCTGAGCTGACCAAGGCTGGAGACCTCACCTTAGGTGGGATCTTCACCTTTCGCACTGGCTACAGAGGCAGTGTGCCCACATTTCAAACCTTACCCCATCCTCCACAGTGCCTGAAGTAAGTATGTGTTTTTGTGTTTGGAGTTTGATATTGTTCTCTGATGTGCTTTCTTGTTTAAATCAATCTAAATATGTTTTTTTTTCTAGCATCAATGTAAGAGAATTCAAATTTGCCCAGACCATGATCTTTGCAATCGAGGAAATAAATCAAAATCCTGCAATTCTCCCAAACCACACACTGGGCTACAAGATATATAATTCCTGTGGAATGACAAACATCATCAAGGCTGCTATAGATTTAGCCAGCGGGCACAGAGAGGTCATAGACGAGAGGAACTGCACAAAGGCTGACACTGCCCTGGTTGTACTGGGCCACTCTGGCTCTGCACCCACCATGGGATTCGCTCGGGTTATAGGACGATTTCAGATACCAGTGGTAAGGATTGACCTTTGATCCTTCAGTCTTTGTAAAGTCCTTAATCTGTCAAATGGTTGTGGATATGTCTAATTCTAGATTTTTAATAATATAGATGCTTTTTTTATATGTGGTATGTATTGTTTTTTTTTACTTTGGCACAGATAAGCCACTTTGCAACCTGTGAATGTCTGAGCCACAGAGAGGAGTTTCCATCCTTCTTCCGAACCATTCCCAGTGATCTCCACCAGAGCCGAGCCTTAGCGAAGCTGGTCAGGCTCTTCGGCTGGACCTGGGTGGGGGCGATAAGTAATAAAAATGACTACGGCATCAACGGGATCACTTCGTTCATACAAGCTGCGCAAGAAGAGGGGGTGTGCATAGAGTATTACCAGGCCTTTGAGCAGACGGGTCCTCTCAGCGAGTTGAGGAGAGTGGTTGAAACTGTGAAGCACTCCACCTCCAAAGTCATCGTGGCCTTTATGTCGCACAGAGAGGTTAAAGTGTTGGCAGCAGAGTTGTACCGACAGAACATCACGGGGCTGCAGTTTGTGGGCAGCGACGCCTGGATCACAGATCACTCTCTGACCGACAGCGAGGGGCACAGCATCCTGGTGGGCTCACTGGGCTTTGTCGTCAGCCGAGCCCGGATCCCGGGGCTGGGGGAGCACCTGAGGCGGCTGCGCCCCTCACAGTTCCCCGACAGTGGGTTTGTCAGAGACTTCTGGGAAGAGACGTTTGACTGTTCTCTGGGCGACGACACAAACACACAAAGAAAGACGTGCAGCGGATCAGAGAGCCTGCAGAATGTTGAAACATATTTTACAGATGTTTCAGAGCTGAGATTCACAAACAATGTGTACAAGTCGGTTTATGCAGCTGCTCATGCTCTGCATAACTTGGTCACGTGTGAAGAGAAGATGGGCCCGTTCTCTAATGGGAGCTGTGCCGATAACAAACACATTGAACCATGGCAGGTGAGGAAGAAAACAAAAGAGTTTTTGATCTCTAATATCACTTGTTCTAATGTCTCATAAATACGGAGGCCGAGAGAGCTCAACGCACTGCAAACTAAGAAAACACATGCATATAGAAAAAACACACAAAACAACTTAATCAACACAACATGTCACAACACACGAAAATACAGCATTAAACTACAGCCAGGTTCATTGAAGCACGTTTCTGTATTTGCATGTGTCGTGACTTTTTGCAGCGCATGTGTTGATGAAGTTGTTTTCTTAATATGCACGTGTTTATTCTATTTGCGTGTCTTTTTTCTTAATTTGCAGTGCTTTGATCTCTCTCGGCCACCGTACATAAAAGTCAAATTAAACAGAGAAAAGGAGAAATCTGCATTTGATTCATCCTCTCTCGTCTTTACAGATGCTGCATTATTTACAGAATATCAACTTCACAACAAGTGATGGGGAGAGAGTAACATTTGACCAGAATGGAGATTCACCAGTGAGATATGAACTCATAAATTTGCAGCGTGTTACTTCTGGCACCGCGCACGTTTCCACCGTCGGTGTTTTCGACGCCACTCTGCCCGGCGAGCGCCAGTTTATCATGAACGGCGTGAAGATAGTTTGGGGTGGAGGAAGTTACACGGTACAAATTCATGTTGCTTTGTTCTCACATTTCTGGGTTGTCAGTCACAATGTGCTGCTCCACAACATTGTATAATCCATGGAATTAACTGAGATACAAACCCCCAATAGAATCTGCAGTGCATGGGTCACATACAAACTCCTCAACATGTGCAGCAGGTGCCTGTGTCCGTGTGCAGTGAGAGCTGTCCACCAGGAAAACGCAAAGCCCTGCAGAAAGGAAAACCTGTTTGCTGTTATGACTGTGTGCCGTGCGCAGAAGGAGAAATCAGCCAAGTTAAAGGTTAAAGAAAAGAAAAGAAAAAGAAATTTCACAAATTGAATAAATACTCTAAGTTAGCTTTTGATCTAACCAGCTTCATTGTCTCTTTCAATAACAGACTCTGTGGACTGCTTCAAATGTCCCATTGATTACTGGCCGAACACCAGAGGAGACACGTGCATCTTGAAGGAAATTGAATTTCTGTCCTATGCAGAGTTCATGGGGATCATTTTAACATTCCTTTGTCTGCTGGGAGCAGTTCTGACCATTGTGATAGCACTGGTGTTCTATCACTTCCGGGAAACTCCCATTGTCAGGGCCAACAACTCCGAGCTGAGCTTCCTGCTGCTCTTCTCCCTGACTCTGTGCTTCCTGTGCTCCCTCACCTTCATCGGCCGGCCCTCTGAGTGGTCCTGCATGCTGCGACACACTGCGTTCGGCATCACCTTCGTCCTCTGCATCTCTTGTGTCCTGGGGAAAACTATAGTGGTGTTAATGGCCTTTAAAGCAACTCTCCCAGGTAGAAATATGATGAAATGGTTCGGGCCTGCACAGCAGAGAATCAGCGTTCTGGCGTTCACTCTCATACAGGTTGTGATTTGCATTCTTTGGCTGACAATCAATCCTCCTTTTCCCTTCAAAAACATGAACCACTATAAGGAGAAGATTATACTGGAGTGTGCGCTGGGATCAGCTGTCGGCTTCTGGGCTGTGTTAGGATACATCGGACTCTTAGCCATGTTGTGTTTCGTACTTGCTTTTTTGGCTCGAAAGCTTCCTGATAATTTCAACGAGGCTAAATTCATCACCTTCAGCATGTTGATATTCTGCGCAGTCTGGATCGCATTTATCCCGGCATACGTCAGCTCTCCTGGGAAGTTCACTGTGGCTGTGGAGATATTTGCTATTCTAGCCTCAAGTTATGGACTTATTATCTGTATATTTATACCCAAATGTTATGTAATTTTACTGAGACCAGAGCAAAATACCAAAAAGCACATGATGGGCAAAACTAAAAATATTCAATATTGATTTTACAACTTCTTTTCTAACAGTTTCTTATATTTATAATATTACTTAGTATATTTGTGTCAATTAAAGTTATAAGATTACAACAAAATTGCAATAAAATTAACAAAATACTGGATTCCTAATATTATATAAATGTAACACTGTATGCAGTACATAATCTACAATGGTAGATCACCAATAATCATTTTGAAATGTATATTATTTTGTGTTTTATATTAAAGAAATTGTGAGCAGTTTGCCTCTTTATAATTTTTTTTTTTTTTTTCAGAAGAACAAGAATATTATTTTACTGTTTTTACTCAGAATGGTGTGGAAAACAAAAAACATGCAGATCTGTGGGTGCAAACACCGTGTTAATAAGAGAGGCCAGAGGAGGAGATAGGACATTTGGTTATTGCAGAAATGCTTCATTAGCTCAGAAAACCATTTTTTCAAACTGTGGTGAGTAGAAAAGCACAACAACAGATGATTACGTTTGGTTCCACTCCTGTAGGCCAAGGAAAGAAATCTGAGGCTGCAGTGGACATACATGTTCCGAACCAGAAAGATAAAACTGGAAAACCCTTCACTTGTCTATGGACCAATTGGTCATCAACAGGATGAATCTACAGACTCTAAACCTGCACACAGCTTTGGCCCCTATGACCAATAAATAATGGTTTGAATGCCACAGTGGATCCGAGTATCACTGACTACTGTATTACTATTACTACTCCCTTCATGGCCACAACTCACCATCTTCCACTACTTCCACCAAGATTAGGAACCACCAGTGGCCTACATCGTCCAGATCACGATCCAATACGACACCTTTGGGATGTGGTACAACAGGAGATAAGCAGCAGGAATGGGCCGTTTACAAATCTGCAGAAATTATGTGATGTAATCGTGTCAACATGAAGCCGAATCTTGTGGAATCCACGAAGAGCAAAGGAAGGCCTTACCCAGTATATAGTATACTATATATTAGAAATACATGCAGTATTAATATTATATGCTATATGCCTAACACAACACTTGATATTACTTATACTGTATCCATTGAACAACATGTTTGCAAACACATGCACGTGAATCAGTGCTAACTGTATTCTCAACAGATTCATTCGTCACTCAGTTCCTACGCAAAAACAAAAAATTTGCATGTAACTCTGAGAGTGGCCCAGTACGTTGCCTCCTACAACTGGTTAGCAGAGAGGAAGCTATAAAACACGTCCTACCAGCGAACGTGACGGTGCCGAAGGCGAGGCTCTGAGATGACAACAGTCACGTTTGTCTTCTTTACACTGTTCACTGGGATGGTGTCGTCGGGCTCATGGCTCAGCCTGGACCAGTGTACTGAGCTCACTGGGTACGGGCATGATGGCGAGACAAAGGGCTGCAGCTCAAACGCATCGTCTCAAAATGCTGTCACTCATTACACAACACAACTGACATTGAATTGTGAGAGGTGAGTATCTTGTTGGTAAATGACTTCCGATGTTTTCTCCATTTCCTCCATCTTGTGTCTTGCTCATTGACTTGCTTTATTTTATTTTCTCTTCTTGTCAAGGACATTAAAAATAAATCGGTGTGGTTTCCCACAGATTAATCAGCAATTAGCCTGTAATTTAATGATTCCACTGTGAAGAACCAGCCTGAGTTATGGGGTCCTAAACACGCCTCAAAAGACAATTAAACAATCGCTAGAGGAGCTTTTATGAGTCAATTACAATTTAAAGTCATTTGATCTAATTAGAGACAATCAGGTTATTACGCTTTTTATGCTGCATTGTTGGATTCAGTGTTGTTTTGGCTCATGTGTGGCTAATGATGGTGAGCACTTGAGAAAATAAAGCAATGTATGACAGTAATAACATGTTATGACTGTCTGACATTTTGCTGCTCGATGTAATCATGAACTGGTATTTGTCTTTTTTGTATTCCCTCTGTTTAGTTCTCCTGATGTGAGATCAGCCTCTGAGAGGATTCTCACACAGCCCAGGATCCCACAGGAGTGCTGTTTATTTCCTGGTCTAACTGTGAACCTCATGTTCTCTAATGGTTATTTGAAACCTTTGAGAAGAGAGAAGGAAACTGTGAATGGAGAGACAGGTAACAGGCTTGTCTGCAAACAGCACCAGCTGTTAGTGTGTTTCCTGTCAGAAACCAGCTGTGTTTTACGTACAGTCGAGGTGAGCACCAGAGTTTTACAGTCATCATACTCTTCCTGTGAAATGAGATAAAAATTTCTCCTCGTTCCAATTTATTAAAAATGTATAAATGATCATATGTGTTTTGTCTGTAAATTCCTTCATAGGTAAAGATTGATAGTCAGTGCACAGATTTGAGTTGTAGAAGTATCTTCCCTCTATCTGTCCTGAAATCTGCAGCACACTGCTTGCACATCACTACCCTCCTTCTGGAGAGCCGCTGGAAAACAATGGATTGCATCTGCGTCCGTAAATCATGTAGCCTCAAGTTCAGAAATCTGCAAGTCTTTTTGTGCAGAGAACTTGAACCAGGATTTATCTTCATCTGAGCCTGAAGAGTCAAACAGGCCTGATGTTAGGATCTGCTGTTTACGGGTTTTTAACATTATTTTTATTATTATTTTTCATTTTGCATAATTTTTTTTAACTCAATGTGTTTTGGGGAATTTACAGTGTTCACTATATGGTGGTATGAATATAAAAATCATACAGTCATCTGTAGAACCAGATATATTCAAACCATAAACTCATAAAAGCAGGTTATTTCATATTTTATTTTCAGAGATGGATGTTGTCAAGATATGTTGCTGATATTATAGCTATGTTAAAATATGCAGGAGTTGCACAGAAGCATTTTATCAAGTTAAACACCTTCAACGCTAAAATACACATGGAAATGTCTATTTTGTCATCTGCAAATATTCTATAAATAAATGTGGTTATGACACAGTTACCACAGGCACAGTGCATCATGCAGTATCATCATGTGGCCTGTATGTGCTTGCATTAATCCGTGATTACAGTGTGCTGTAACCATTTTTGTATCAACAGATGCTAAGTTAGAGAAAAGCATCCATACACTAAAACCTTTAGTTCTGACTAATCCAGTGCTGTTTGTAGGCCTCATCTGCTGCTGCAGGCATTTCAAACCTTTTCAGGCCTTCGAGAAGAAAGCGAGAAGAAAGCAAATGAATTCAAACAAAATATTTGCACAGATTTCAGTGTGCAGATGCTTTTTCTCTCATTCAGTTAGAATTCTTAAAGCTCCGGCACCTCAGCCAAGCCTGATACTGTTTGACTGGTGTGTCGTCCCCCCCCTTATATCAACAGATGCTGCCAAAGTTCTGTGCAAAACAATGTGAGAAAGGCCGAGTGGAGAGTGTGCAGCCTGTCCCCAGCAGATGGGTTGGACGTTTTTTCCTGGCGGCCGTGTTACTTCTCGGGACGTACATAAGAAGAATTAAACTATCACCCAGTGCTGTGAATGAGAGTAACTCCACAATGGCGATGCTCTTAAGCCTCACACTGCACTCCTTCCCCATCCAGCAGCCCTCTGAGTGGCCCAGCATCACTGTGGGGGTCTCTGTCGCCGTCTACCTCTCTTGTGCTTTGGGTAGAACTGTGCATGTGTTACTCGCCTACAGGGCTGTGATGAAACTGCTATGTCCGACACAGCAGCAGTTTGGAGCTCTGCCTCTCACTGTGCTGATCCTCTGGTTGACCTGTGGCCTTCGTCTGCTGAATAACAATGTGAGACACTGGATGGAAGACGCACTTGTTGAGGGCAATGGAGGATCAACTCTGAGTTCCTGGGCTTTGTTAGTGCTGCTGGCTGCTTTGTACTGCATGTCTGTTTCAATTCTCAGTCTGCTGCAATTCATCCTGATGAAAGTGAATTTTTTGAGTTTACTCCTACATGTGCAACTGGTTACCTGTCTTCAAAATTCAAGGATACCAACAAAGTATGTACTGGTTGTTAAGATCCGCAGGTTCATTTAAAGTATATTACATTTTCAAGCATGTCTCTACTATTAACAACTTCGCAATTTGATTGAAAAATGTGGATTGAAAAAAAAAAATTATATATCAGTGTAATTTCCCCTTATTTATGTTTTCTTGTAATATCAAACATTAACACAATATAAGCTCCCAGCTTTAATAACCCAGTTTTGTTGGATAAAGTATAGTATACATATATAATATATATTTAAAACACGTGTACATGGCTGTTTATGATATCATTAAATCTTTTTAACATAAATGTGTGTTCATGTGTGCCCCTCTCTTGACATATTGTACTAATGTATAACTTTATGTGGCAAAAATCCACCATTTACAATGCAAAGGACAGGTTCCTGGTGCGTTTTTTGTTAGACCTATCATGTAAGGTTGCAGGAAATTTGATGACACTTGCCACTTTTGTTTCTCAAAAATGTTTAATATTAGGGATGCACCGATATGGAAATTCTTGGCCAATACCGATACCGATATTTAAAACAACAATCTAGCCGATAGCCGATACCGATACCGATATTTGTTTATTACTTGAATAATATGAAAAACAGAAAAAGTGACAAGTGTAACTTTAGATGCCATGGATGGACATAGACACCTATTCAGCCAAACATTTAACAGTATCACCAGGCCTACTCAAGACATCATCTCAACTGTAAACAGATGCTTGCAATGCAGCCTTACAGAACACTAGCATAAACCCTTAGGGAATGCCATATACATTCAAGTCAAGATGCAGTGCTACTACTAGCCTGCTGTGCAACACAACACAATAGGAGGCTCTGATTACAACAAATAAAATAAAAATATTTTTCGATGAAAACTGCCTGCCATACAACTACCTACTCAATGACAAAAATGTTACTTTCTGTACTTAGAGTACATAGAGTAGACCAATACAAATATTATATTTGTTAAATTAAATAACAGCCCAATAAAAATATTCCTCTGCGCCGGTCAGCCCGCGATTCTCCGCTTGTTGTTGTATGTAACCCGTTCAATGTCGGGTGTCGGGGGTAAATTACGTATTCTCCAAGCAAGCCTTTAGCCCCCCCCCCCCCTCTTTTTATCTATATGACTGCTTGTGTGGCTGTAGTGGATGGGCAGAGGGGGACATTTCATTATGGGATTGGTAAAATTGGTAAAATTAAAACTCCAGGACAACAGAAGGGGAATACAAAGTATGGGATGCATATTTGATCATTTATATCATATAAAATATGTCATTTATGTAAGCTATTTTATTTAGTGACTTTATTGTTGAGGGTTGATGTGTAGTTCCTGTTGTAAGCGGGGTGTTTGCATAGACTGTATATTGGGACTCTTATTTTGAAAGGGGGTTTTAGCGGAAAGGGATTCTGTGAAGAGGAAGGTTGTGAAATGTGACGGGGAATAAACGGGTGATGTCCCGAGTTCATGATTCAGTCTGTTTCCTGGCGCGATACGCTCGCTCGCACGCCGAAACCATCGGTGAAGGGCGCTGGCGCGGCGCATCGCAGCCCATGTGAACCGCACAAAGGTTTAACAGGGGGTGGATGGGAGGCGCCTGGCTTTCCTTGGCGCTGCACTGCGCTTCAGCGCCCGGTGTAAACCCGGCGTCAGTGTACCATAATCTGGATGCCAGATTGGCAGGCTGCAGAAAACATACCAATGAATATCGGCAAATGTTATCGGTGAAAGTCAAGTTTATTACCGATACGCCGATAACAGTAAACGAGGCGAATATCGGCCGCTACCGATATACGGCCGATACATCGGTGCACCACTATTTAATATATACATACAGATAAATAAAGCTGGAGGAAAGAGGAAACAGACAAAACATTTTCTTTGCAGCAACTCAGTGAGTGTTTGATACTGAAGATGATCACTCAGAGAGAACATCATGACTTAATTTCAGTCAATTAAGTCTAAGGCTGCGGCAAACCCAAATTCAAGAGAAGTAATAGAGACACAAAAATATTTCTTTATAATCAATCAAAATTATAAAAGATTTTGGAGAAAAAAAAGTCAAACCCTTTCACCCTGGGTTAATCTCTGATCATGTATCGAAGTCACATCGACTGGTACGTCAACAACAAAAAATATTGCAATCTAATTTAAACCGTATACTACTATGTGTGTCTGTGTGTGTGTTTGACTTGACATATCATGTTCAAGATGCCGACCACAAGCACCTTGACCATTGACCACCCAAATCTGATCAGTTAATCCTTGAGTCCAAGTGAACGTCTGTGCCAAATTTGCAGAAAAGGTGTTCTTTGAGATATCAATTTCACAAGAATGGGACGCTGGGTGCGAACTACGAGTCATCTCGGGGGGTTGGAGCCCACTTGATTGACACTTAAGATCCCCTGAACAACTTTACACATTAACATTAAACACCATCACTAATCTGAAAGTTATTAAGAATCTGAGCAGTTCTGAAGTTTACTTTGTGTTTGTTTGATTCGTTCTAGAGTTTATGAGGCAACATGTTTGAACAAATTGAAGAAAGGTCCAACACGCATGCTCGTAGTTCAACTGCCACGCACGATACAAGACAATTATTATTATTATTATTATTATTATTATTATTATTAGCGTTATATGATTTTAAAGATCCACAGCTGGCAGACTTCTGTAATTGACTGGAACCCTTTAAACAGATACAGCACAACGAAACAACTTCTCTCCACAATGCATTTATTATTTTATAATCCTGTGCAGATCCTCAGAGAACAGGTACATCAGTTCTGTCTCCTACACGTCAGTCATTGTGCTCGGTTTCTTAGAAGTGCAGTAATGCGTTAAGAATAATCTCATGGGAATTGGGAGTACGTTCACATTGGCTGTTGATTCTTCTCTCATGGTAGAAAGAAACACTATAAAGGTCAGTTCCCAGGTCAGAGTTGCTTTCAGTGAAGAACAGGGAGACTTGTGATGGGTTGGATCACTTGTATCCTCTTCACTCTGCTGGCAGGGATAAAGTCAGAAAAACAAACGTGCAAAGTGATCGGGCAAACAGGGTTCAAGGAGTTTTCTAAAGATGGTGATCTCATTATCGGAGGAGTGTTCTCTCTGTCTAGTACACGCAAATTAATTAACAATGGCTACCACGCATTTCCGTATACATACTGCAAAAAGTAAGTGAATGTGCGGTAAAACCTGTGTATGTTATGTAATCGGGACGTAACATGTTTTTATGTGTGAATGTGATCAGCTCTAATGTCATTTATTAGTAACCAGCGAACACTGTGTGTAGGCTGAATGACAGGGAACTGAAGTTTGCCAGGATAGTGATGTTTACAGTGGAGGAGATCAACAGAGATATTAAGATCCTTCCTGGATTGAGTCTGGGCTACAGGCTGTACAACGGCTGTGGGAATGAGAACATTATTCGAGCAGCAATGGAAGCCGTATACGGAGAGGACTCAAAGGGCTGCGCTGATCAGATACAGGCTCTCCTGGGCCATTCATCCTCCGGACTGAGTGGAGACATAAACATCATACTCAGCCCGCTATCCATTCCACAGGTGAGGAGACGTGATGGGGAAATAACTGGGATTTATTCATGTTTCCAGCTTTGGAGAACGTTTATCCTGCTTTGTTGTGGTTAACATGTTTTCTTTCTTTGAAGGTGAGCCATCTCTCCACTTGTGCTTGTTTGAGTGACAAAAGGCAGTTCCCCACATTCTTCAGAACTGTGCCCAGTGACCGCTTCCAAGTCATCGGTCTGGTGCAGCTCATGAAATACTTTGACTGGCGCTGGGTGGGGATCATTCATTCTCAGGACTTGTACTCAGACGAAGGTACAACGGAATTTGCAAAGGAAGCAGAAAAAGAGGGCATATGTGTTGAATACCGGTTACCTTACTCAAAGGCAAATGTAGAAGTTCCTGCTATTGTGGAGGCTCTGAGGAAATCCTCGTCCAAGGTGGTCCTCTTGTTTTTGTCCTTATCCTTCACCAAATCGTTCTTGTCAGAAATAGAGAAGTATAACATCACTGGAAAGCAATGGGTTGGCAGTGAGGCTTGGATCACTCAAGCAGACCTGGCTTCTGACGGGAGAAAGAGCATTTTGCAGGGGGCGATAGGCTTCGCCCTCCCTCAGGCCTCCATCCCAGGTCTTGCTGAATTCTTACTCAGCTTTAAACCCTCTGACGAACCACAGAGTGCTATAGTTAAAGATTTCTGGGAGTCGTTCTTTGACTGCAGCTTCTCTCCGTCAAATACTTCTGCTACGTGTACTGGCACAGAAGATCTCAGCACGGTCTCCAGTGACTACACAGCCGTGACACATTTTAGGGAAGAGAATAATGTGTACAAAGCTGTGTACTTGGTGGCATATGCTATTCACGCACTACTGCAATGTCACAATGGCTCAAATCCAACCACTGGAAAGTCCTGCGTGACTAAAGACAAAGTTCGGCCTAAATTAGTAAGTTCTGGTATATTTACTCAAGCATAAGATACTAAATATTAATGTTTTCCTTACCTTGATGTTAATGCAAAAACTTTTACATTTTAATATTAGTTACAAATCTTAGTGGTTTCTCGCAAATATGCTGAAATGTCCTGATTGTCCTCTTACAGGTGTTGGAGCACATTAAGTACGTGAACTTTACAACACAGAGTGGGGCCAAGGTTTTATTTGATGAATACGGAGACTCAGTTGCCCAGTATGACTTAGTTAACTGGCAAATAAAAGACGACGGCTCTGTTGAGATCGTAAACATCGGTCAATTTGACACGTCTCTGCCAGAGGGGCAGAAATTCAAACTAAAAGACAACACCAGGATAGTTTGGGAAGGAAACAGTATCGAGGTGAAGTGACTATCTGTCTAATTAATTCTCCCAGCTGAATTATATTGTTTTCCTACAGTGCATTTAGGTGCATTTATGAATTTTCACACGTTGTGTTTTCTCTAATCAGGTGCCGAGGTCTGTATGCAGGGAGCCGTGTCCCCCAGGGACTCGAAAGGCGATAAACAAGCATAAACCTGTGTGCTGCTTCGACTGCTTTGAGTGCCCCGAGGGAGCAATTAGTAATGAGACAAGTGAGACAGAAAATGAATTCATGTTTGCAGTAGAAACAAAAAAGGAAAGAAATGCATGATTTAAAATCTCTCTCTCTATCTCCACTCTTAGATTCTCCCGACTGTTTGATCTGTCCACCTGAATTTTGGCCGAATGAAAAGAAAGACCAGTGTCTCCCGAAGCCGATTGAGTACCTCTCCTACAAAGAGATCATGGGGGCACTTTTAACTGGATTTGGTTGTGTGGGCATATTTTTATCTCTACTTACATCAATCATTTTTCTGACTCATAAAGAGACTCCCATTGTTAAAGCCAACAACTCCGAGCTGAGCTTCCTGCTGCTCTTCTCCCTGACTCTGTGCTTCCTGTGCTCCCTGACCTTCATCGGCCGGCCCTCTGAGTGGTCCTGCATGCTGCGGCACACTGCGTTTGGCATCACCTTCGTCCTCTGCATCTCTTGTGTCCTCGGGAAAACTATAGTGGTGTTAATGGCCTTCAGGGCGACACTTCCAGGCAGAAATATGATGAAATGGTTCGGTCCTGCACAGCAGAGGCTCAGTGTTCTGAGTTTCACCCTGGTTCAGGTTGTAATTTGTGTACTTTGGCTCACAACCAACCCTCCATTCCCAAAGATGAACATGAAATACTATAAAGATAAGATCATCTTAGAGTGCGCTCTGGGGTCAGCTCTCGGGTTCTGGGCTGTGCTGGGTTACATCGGACTTCTTGCTCTCTTGTGTTTTATTCTTGCTTTTTTTGCCAGGAAGCTGCCAGACAGCTTTAATGAGGCCAAACTGATCACCTTCAGCATGTTGATATTCTGTGCAGTCTGGATCACATTCATCCCGGCATATGTCAGCTCTCCTGGGAAGTTCACTGTGGCTGTGGAGATATTTGCTATTCTGGCCTCCAGCTTTGGCTTGCTGACGTGCATTTTTTTTCCAAAATGCTACATTATCATATTCAGGCCAGAACAAAACTCAAAGAGACATTTGATGGGAAAAATACCACCAAGGACACTTTGAGCTGTAGTTTGAAAGGTGTCGAGTTAACTGCAAATAAACTAGTTTCACAGCCTGACAGATATTGTAGTAAATTAGAAGTTGTGATGTGCTGAATAAAGTAAATGAACCGAATGAAATCTTCCTCATTTTTATTCATCAACTCCACTGAGTGTAAGCAGTGTCTGAGATTTCATTAGATTGGTTTTGAATGTAGAATTTAAACACATTCAACAATAATGTTTACGCCTATTATAGTTCAATCAATTTATTGCAGTGGAACAGACAAATAAGAAGTGTCAAGAAACAGGCTCCACTATAAGCAGCTACAACTGCACTCAGTGGAGCACATACCTCCTCCAAGGCCCGACAGTCAAAGGTAACACTCTCATAAATATCAGTCCCTTAGACTTGCTTGATTTTTCTTATTAAGATCAATTAATTATTCTCTGACAAATCAACGAAAATGTTGAAAGATGCTCTGTCTCGCAACGATAAAGAAAGTGAAAGAAAATTCCTGGATCCGCCCCCTGATCCGGATCTGTACTATTGGGTTCTTCCTCTAACAAGAATTTCCTTTTTATTGTTGTATCCAAGAAAACAGGGTGAGGTGATTGATAAGTGGAATCACAGAGTTATGGCCATTTACAGCTGTTTTATTAATAACACATTTATTGATGTTTATAAAATCATGTATCAGGTACTACAGCGTAAACACTACTAAAATTATATTTATCGATACCTATATTAAAAATAGGTTTTACATGTAAAAGATAATTACATTTTAAAAAGTGACATATTCTTCAGGCAGTGTATGTTTGTGTACAAATCAGATTAAACCAATTCAATCCATAACCTCCCACGTATCCTCTGTTGGGACATGGTTTTTGCGAGACCAAAGCAGGCCTCCAGGTTCAGTCGAAAGCCTTGAGCACATGTTCTTTGTCCTGGAGAAAACCAGAGCAAAGCCTCCCAGGGTGCGGCAACGTCAAACAGAGGTGTAAAACCCCCCCAGGGAAACAGGTTTCAACTCCCATTGGTCACTCTGGACCCCATGACCTGTGAGGTCACCGGGCCAATATAAGGCCGAGTCTCCCCCTTTTCTAGCTCTTGCTACAGCACCTCTTCTACGACGCTTCCTACAAACCCTCTACAGGAGGGAAGGCTGTCGAGCCTCTTCTCCAGCTCACATCTCTTCTTCCCATCCAACTCTTCGAGAGGAGCACGAAGGTGCAGCTTCCAGCTCATCTCACCAAGGAAACCTCCTCGCAAGCTCTACCAACCTTCAGGCAGCGACGCGATGTCCTGCCGGAGAACTTCAAACAGCAACTGAGCTGCACAGCTCAACAGAACCACCAAGGCAGGAGCCACAAACCACCAAGACGACTTCCCAGAACTGCAAACTGCGAACTGCACAGCAACTCTTTTCCCCCTTTCCACGGATGGGTAACACAACTGGGCTTAATAATTATACTAGGCTAAGCAAGACTGTTTATTCGATTCTGTGTGATGTTATAAGTTTGATTTGTGGTGTTGTGATATTTTGGGTACAAGTTATTGAGAAAGTAATGCTAGCCTGTATGCTCTTCACAGTCTTTCGTTGCATCCAATCTAGTAACTTCCTCTAATTTGGCACACACACAGACACATGCATAACTCTTCACCTCCTTAACTCTACAGGTCGTAAACATTCCAATAGGGGGGGACGGGTGTATCTCTTTGGCCAGCCACCATTTTGAAAGCACGCTGACTCACACAGACACACACACACACACACACACATGGAGACTTGCATGCCTATCTTTGTTTAATAAGTACACCATTAGTAATTTGTGTTTTATACTTTATTATATTCATAATAAATGTCTTTCTTTCACAAATGTTTTTTTCATTAATGTTGCATAAGTGAATTTTTCCAACCTCTACACTGTCAAGAACTCCATATCCTTCAACTTAGCTAACTATCTATATTGTAATTTTGGTTATAGTTATTAATTTAATTGTTAATCAGAGTTCCAAATTTCTAGTTAGTACCTTTATGAGACTTAATCAATAAATTGGCTATCTTTTCCCTTCCTTTGAAGGGTGATGCCCCAAGGTAACTTTAATCAATTAAAGTTATAATTTAATATTAATAATAAAATATTAATATTTACTATTTTTATTTTTGATAACCAAATTTATTGAATGCCGAAAGGCACACCATTTTATGGTATCACGTTTGATGCATTATGGCATAACACCTCATCACAGAGACGTATAACCCTTTCAGCTTTTGCAGGAACTGACCAGTTTTCTCCAGTAAATTAGTGTTTATGCCACAAACAACTGATAAGCAGGTAAAACTGGGAACACACAATCACATATTTTTGTATTTTTGAGTTTTAGGTTATTATTGTTACATCATGAAGAACGCACCTGATTGAATTTCCCTATTGCACAAAACTGTCATGGCCTTGCAGCTCAAATGAAAACAGCACTTTCTGCAGCATTGAATATGTCATTAACTTAGGGATACACTCATTATGTTATTAGTCTTTGACTTTAGATTTTACACTTTGATTTTGTCATTTGCTGTTTTTGATTTTGAATGACATGAATTATGTATTAATTTGCTGACTAACTAAGTTAACTTAACTTGTTTTAGATTTTTTTGTATTCGTATTTTTATTTGTCCTATTATTAATATTACTATTATTATTATTATTATTATTACACTGAACTATGGGATTGGGAAAATTGGGAAAATTAAAACTCCAGGACAACAGAAGGGGAATACAAAGTATGGGATGCATATTTGATCATTTATATCATATAAAATATGTCATTTATGTAAGCTATTTTATTTAGTGACTTTATTGTTGAGGGTTGATGTGTAGTTCCTGTTGTAAGCGGGGTGTTTGTATAGACTGTATATTGGGACTCTTATTTTGAAAGGGGGTTTTAGCGGAAAGGGATTCTGTGAAGAGGAAGGTTGTGAAATGTGACGGGGAATAAACGGGTTATGTCCCGAGTTCATGATTCAGTCTGTTTCCTGGCGCGATACGCTCGCTCGCACGCCGAAACCATCGGTGAAGGGCGCTGGCGCGGCGCATCGCAGCCCATGTGAACCGCACAAAGGTTTAACAGGGGGGTGGATGGGAGGCGCCTGGCTTTCCTTGGCGCTGCACTGCGCTTCAGCGCCCGGTGTAAACCCGGCGTCAGTGTACCATAATCTGGATGCCAGATTGGCAGGCTGCAGAAAACATACCAATGAATATCGGCAAATGTTATCGGTGAAAGTCAAGTTTATTACCGATACGCCGATAACAGTAAACGAGGCGAATATCGGCCGCTACCGATATACGGCCGATACATCGGTGCACCACTATTTAATATATACATACAGATAAATAAAGCTGGAGGAAAGAGGAAACAGACAAAACATTTTCTTTGCAGCAACTCAGTGAGTGTTTGATACTGAAGATGATCACTCAGAGAGAACATCATGACTTAATTTCAGTCAATTAAGTCTAAGGCTGCGGCAAACCCAAATTCAAGAGAAGTAATAGAGACACAAAAATATTTCTTTATAATCAATCAAAATTATAAAAGATTTTGGAGAAAAAAATGTCAAACCCTTTCACCCTGGGTTAATCTCTGATCATGTATCGAAGTCACATCGACTGGTACGTCAACTACAAAAAATATTGCAATCTAATTTAAACCGTATACTACTATGTGTGTGTGTGTGTGTGTGTGTTTGACTTGACATATCATGTTCAAGATGCCGTCCACAGGCACCTTGACCATTGACCACCCAAATCTGATCAATTAATCCTTGAGTCCAAGTGAACGTCTGTGCCAAATTTGCAGAAAAGGTGTTCTTTGAGATATCAATTTCACAAGAATGGGACGCTGGGTGCGAACTACGAGTCATCTCGGGGGGTTGGAGCCCACTTGATTGACACTTAAGATCCCCTGAACAACTTTACACATTAACATTAAACACCATCACTAATCTGAAAGTTATTAAGAATCTGAGCAGTTCTGAAGTTTACTTTGTGTTTGTTTGATTCGTTCTAGAGTTTATGAGGCAACATGTTTGAACAAATTGAAGAAAGGTCCAACACGCATGCTCGTAGTTCAACTGCCACGCACGATACAAGACAATTATTATTATTATTATTATTATTATTATTAGCGTTATATGATTTTAAAGATCCACAGCTGGCAGACTTCTGTAATTGACCGGAACCCTTTAAACAGATACAGCACAACGAAACAACTTCTCTCCACAATGTATTTATTATTTTACAATCCTGTGCAGATCCTCAGAGAACAGGTACATCAGTTCTGTCTCCTACACGTCAGTCATTGTGCTCGGTTTCTTAGAAGTGCAGTAATGCGTTAAGAATAATCTCATGGGAATTGGGAGTACGTTCACATTGGCTGTTGATTCTTTTCTCATGGTAGAAAGAAACACTATAAAGGTCAGTTCCCAGGTCAGAGTTGCTTTCGGTGAAGAACAGGGAGACTCGTGATGGGTTGGATCACTTGTATCCTCTTCACTCTGCTGGCAGGGATAAAGTCAGAAAAACAAACGTGCAAAGTGATCGGGCAAACAGGGTTCAAGGAGTTTTCTAAAGATGGTGATCTCATTATCGGAGGAGTGTTCTCTCTGTCTAGTACACGCAAATTGATAAACAATGGCTACCACGCATTACCGGATGTATACTGCAAAAAGTAAGTGAATGTGCGGTAAAACCTGTGTATGTTATGTAATCGGGACGTAACATGTTTTTATGTGTGAATGTGATCAGCTCTAATGTCATTTATTAATAACAAGCGAACACTGTGTAGGCTGAATAACAGGGAACTGAAGTTTGCCAGGATAGTGATGTTTACAGTGGAGGAGATCAACAGAGATACTAAGATCCTTCCTGGATTGAGTCTGGGCTACAGGCTGTACAACGGCTGTGGGAATGAGAACCTGATTCGAGCAGCAATGGAAGCCGTATACGGAGAGGACTCAAAGGGCTGCGCTGATCAGATACAGGCTCTCCTGGGCCATTCATCCTCTGGAGTGAGTGAAGACATAAACATCATACTCAGCCCGCTATCCATTCCACAGGTGAGGAGACGTGATGGGGAAATAACTGGGATTTATTCATGTTTCCAGCTTTGGAGAACGTTTATCCTGCCTTGTTGTGGTTAACATGTTTTCTTTCTTTGAAGGTGAGCCATCTCTCCACTTGTGCTTGTTTGAGTGACAAAAGGCAGTTCCCCACATTCTTCAGAACTGTGCCCAGTGACCGCTTCCAAGTCATCGGTCTGGTGCAGCTCATGAAATACTTTGACTGGCGCTGGGTGGGGATCATTTATTCTCAGGGCTTGTACTCAGACGAAGGTACAACGGAATTTGCAAAGGAAGCTGAAAAAGAGGGCATATGTGTTGAATACCGGTTACCTTACTCAGAGACAAATGTAGAAGTTCCTGCTATTGTGGAGGCTCTGAGGAAATCCTCGTCCAAGGTGGTCCTCTTGTTTTTGTCCTTACCCTTCACCAAATCGTTCTTGTCAGAAATAGAGAAGTATAACATCACTGGAAAACAATGGGTTGGCAGTGAGGCTTGGATCACTCAAGCAGACCTGGCTTCTGACGGGAGAAAGAGCATTTTGCAGGGGGCGATAGGCTTCGCCCTCCCTCAGGCCTCCATCCCAGGTCTTGCTGAATTCTTACTCAGCTTTAAACCCTCTGACGAACCACAGAGTGCTATAGTTAAAGATTTCTGGGAGTCGTTCTTTGACTGCAGCTTCTCTCCGTCAAATACTTCTGCTATGTGTACTGGCACAGAAGATCTCAGCACGGTCTCCAGTGACTACACAGCCGTGACACATTTTAGGGAAGAGAATAATGTGTACAAAGCTGTGTACTTGGTGGCATATGCTATTCACGCACTACTGCAATGTCACAATGGCTCAAATCCAACCACTGGAAAGTCCTGCGTGACTAAAGACCAAGTTCGGCCTAAATTAGTAAGTTCTGGTATATTTACTCAAGCATAAGATACTTAATATTAATGTTTTCCTTACCTTGATGTTAATGCAAAAACTTTTACATTTGAATATTAGTTACAAATCTTATTGGTTTCTCGCAAATATGCTGAAATGTCCTGATTGTCCTCTTACAGGTGTTGGAGCACATTAAGTACGTGAACTTTACAACACAGAGTGGGGCCAAGGTTTTATTTGATGAATACGGAGACTCAGTTGCCCAGTATGACTTAGTTAACTGGCAAATAAAAGACGACGGCTCTGTTGAGATCGTTAACATCGGTCAATTTGACACGTCTCTGCCAGAGGGGCAGAAATTCAAACTAAAAGACAACACCAGGATAGTTTGGGAAGGAAACAGTATCGAGGTGAAGTGACCATCTGTCTAATTAATTCTCCCAGCTGAATTACATTGTTTTCCTACAGTGCATTTAGGTGCATTCATGAATTTTCACACATTGTGTTTTCTCTTATCAGGTGCCGAGGTCTGTATGCAGAGAGCCGTGTCCCCCAGGGACTCGAAAGGCGATAAACAAGCGTAAACCTGTGTGCTGCTTCGACTGCTTTGAGTGCCCCGAGGGAACAATTAGTAATGAGACAAGTGAGACAGAAAATGAATTCATGTTTGCAGTAGAAACAAAAAAGGAAAGAAATGCATGATTTAAAATCTCTCTCTGTCTCCACTCTTAGATTCTCCCGACTGTTTGATCTGTCCACCTGAATTTTGGCCGAATGAAAAGAAAGACCAGTGTCTCCCGAAGCCGATTGAGTACCTCTCCTACAAAGAGATCATGGGGGCACTTTTAACTGGATTTGGTTGTGTGGGCATATTTTTATCTCTACTGACATCAATCATTTTTCTGACTCATAAAGAGACTCCCATTGTTAAAGCCAACAACTCCGAGCTGAGCTTCCTGCTGCTCTTCTCCCTGACTCTGTGCTTCCTGTGCTCCCTGACCTTCATCGGCCGGCCCTCTGAGTGGTCCTGCATGCTGCGGCACACTGCGTTTGGCATCACCTTCGTCCTCTGCATCTCTTGTGTCCTCGGGAAAACTATAGTGGTGTTAATGGCCTTCAGGGCGACACTTCCAGGCAGAAATATGATGAAATGGTTCGGTCCTGCACAGCAGAGGCTCAGTGTTCTGAGTTTCACCCTGGTTCAGGTTGTAATTTGTGTACTTTGGCTCACAACCAACCCTCCATTCCCAAAGATGAACATGAAATACTATAAAGATAAGATCATCTTAGAGTGCGCTCTGGGGTCAGCTCTCGGGTTCTGGGCTGTGCTGGGTTACATCGGACTTCTTGCTCTCTTGTGTTTTATTCTTGCTTTTTTTGCCAGGAAGCTGCCAGACAGCTTTAATGAGGCCAAACTGATCACCTTCAGCATGTTGATATTCTGTGCAGTCTGGATCACATTCATCCCGGCATATGTCAGCTCTCCTGGGAAGTTCACTGTGGCTGTGGAGATATTTGCTATTCTGGCCTCCAGCTTTGGCTTGCTGACATGCATTTTTGTTCCAAAATGCTACATTATCATATTCAGGCCAGAACAAAACTCAAAGAGACATTTGATGGGAAAAATACCACCAAGGACACTTTGAGCTGTAGTTTGAAAGGTGTCGAGTTAACTGCAAATAAACTAGTTTCACAGCCTGACAGATATTGTAGTAAATTAGAAGTTGTGATGTGCTGAATAAAGTAAATGAACCGAATGAAATCTTCCTCATTTTTATTCATCAACTCCACTGAGTGTAAGCAGTGTCTGAGATTTCATTAGATTGGTTTTGAATGTAGAATTTAAACACATTCAACAATAATGTTTACGCCTATTATAGTTCAATCAATTTATTGCAGTGGAGCAGACAAATAAAAAGTGTCAAGAAACAGGCTCCACTATAAGCAGCTACAACTGCACTCAGTGGAGCACATACCTCCTCCAAGGCCCGACAGTCAAAGGTAACACTCTCATAAATATCAGTCCCTTAGACTTGCTTGATTTTTCTTATTAAGATCAATTAATTATTCTCTGACAAATCAACGAAAATGTTGAAAGATGCTCTGTCTCGCAACGATAAAGAAAGTGAAAGAAAATTCCTGGATCCGCCCCCTGATCCGGATCTGTACTATTGGGTTCTTCCTCTAACAAGAATTTCCTTTTTATTGTTGTATCCAAGAAAACAGGGTGAGGTGATTGATAAGTGGAATCACAGAGTTATGGCCATTTACAGCTGTTTTATTAATAACACATTTATTGATCTTTATAAAATCATGTATCAGGTACTACAGCGTAAACACTACTAAAATTATATTTATCGATACCTATATTAAAAATAGGTTTTACATGTAAAAGATAATTACATTTTAAAAAGTGACATATTCTTCAGGCAGTGTATGTTTGTGTACAAATCAGATTAAACCAATTCAATCCATAACCTCCCACGTATCCTCTGTTGAGACATGGTTTTTGCAAGACCAAAGCAGGCCTCCAGGTTCAGTCGAAAGCCTTGAGCACATGTTCTTTGTCCTGGAGAAAACCAGAGCAAAGCCTCCCAGGGTGCGGCAACGTCAAACAGAGGTGTAAAACCCCCCCAGGGAAACAGGTTTCAACTCCCATTGGTCACTCTGGACCCCATGACCTGTGAGGTCACCGGGCCAATATAAGGCCGAGTCTCCCCCTTTTCTAGCTCTTGCTACAGCACCTCTTCTACGACGCTTCCTACAAACCCTCTACAGGAGGGAAGGCTGTCGAGCCTCTTCTCCAGCTCACATCTCTTCTTCCCATCCAACTCTTCGAGAGGAGCACGAAGGTGCAGCTTCCAGCTCATCTCACCAAGGAAACCTCCTCGCAAGCTCTACCAACCTTCAGGCAGCGACACGATGTCCTGCCGGAGAACTTCAAACAGCAACTGAGCTGCACAGCTCAACAGAACCACCAAGGCAGGAGCCACAAACCAGCAAGACGACTTCCCAGAACTGCAAACTGCGAACTGCACAGCAACTCTTTTCCCCCTTTCCACGGATGGGTAACACAACTTGGCTTAATAATTATACTAGGCTAAGCAAGACTGTTTATTCGATTCTGTGTGATGTTATAAGTTTGATTTGTGGTGTTGTGATATTTTGGGTACAAGTTATTGAGAAAGTAATGCTAGCCTGTATGCTCTTCACAGTCTTTTGTTGCATCCAATCTAGTAACTTCCTCTAATTTGGCACACACACAGACACATGCATAACTCTTCACCTCCTTAACTCTACAGGTAGTAAACATTCCAATAGGGGGGACGGGTGTATCTCTTTGGCCAGCCACCATTTTGAAAGCACGCTGACTCACACAGACACACACACACACACACACACACACACACACACACACACACACATGGAGACTCGCATGCCTATCTTTGTTTAATAAGTACACCATTAGTAATTTGTGTTTTATACTTTATTATATTCATAATAAATGTCTTTCTTTCACAATTTTTTTTTTCATTAATGTTGCATAAGTGAATTTTTCCAACCTCTACACTGTCAAGAACTCCATATCCTTCAACTTAGCTAACTATCTATATGGTAATTTTGGTTATAGTTATTAATTTAATTGTTAATCAGAGTTCCAAATTTCTAGTTAGTACCTTTATGAGACTTAATCAATAAATTGGCTATCTTTTCCCTTCCTTTGAAGGGTGGTGCCCCAAGGTAACTTTAATCAATTAAAGTTATAATTTAATATTATTATACTATTTTTATTTTTGATAACCAAATTTATTGAATGCCGAAAGGCACACCATTTTTATGGTATCACGTTTGATGCATTATGGCATAACACCTCATCACAGAGACGTATAACCCTTTCAGCTTTTGCAGGAATTGACCAGTTTTCTCCAGTAAATTAGTGTTTATGCCACAAACAACTGATAAGCAGGTAAAACTGGGAACACAAAATCACATATTTTTGTATTTTTGAGTTTTAGGTTATTATTGTACATCATGAAGAACGCACCTGCTTGAATTTCCCTACTGCACAAAACTGTCATGGCCTTGCAGCTCAAATGAAAACAGCACATTCTGCAGCATTGAATATGTCATTAACTTAGGGATACACTCATTATGTTATTAGTCTTTGACTTTAGATTTTACACTTTGATTTTGTCATTTGCTGTTTTTGATTTTGAATGACATGAATTATGTATTAATTTGCTGACTAACTAAGTTAACTTAACTTGTTTTAGATTTTTTTGTATTCGTATTTTTTTTTGTCCTATTATTAATATTGCTATTATTATTATTATTATTACACTGAACTGGGTTGGCCAAATTACACAGCTTGTGGACGATTGTGTAATTTGCATATTATAACACACAAACACATCCTCTTTCCCGGCTGTATCGAACTTACCAATCTAAGATCGCTGAGCACTGTGGGAAATAAATCAACCTTTTATGACGAGAGCACATCTACCTGCATCCAACACAGCTGTTATAAGAGCTGCACCCTCGTAAAAATAAAGTAGAGCAATGTGGAGAGCTTTTCTCTTGTCTTGGGTGGCTCTCTACCTGAGCCCAGTGTCTGGCTGTGAACTGTTTGCAAGGTTTGATATGCAAAGTTTGTTCAAGCAGGGAGATATAATGATCGGGGGGATTTTTCCGGTTTTCAACAAAGAGATCGGCAGCACTTATACGTTTGAAAAGGAGCCACCTGCCGTGAAGTGTGCTGGGTAAGTTGCGTCTGACGTTTTAAATCTGCAAAGCTGCAGCTCTCACATATAAAATCTAGGGATGCACCGATATGGAAATTCTTGGCCGATACCGATTCCGATATTTAAAACAACAATCTAGCCGATAGCCGATACCGATACCGATATTTGTTTATTACTTGAATAATATGAAAAACAGAAAAAGTGACAAGTGTAACTTTAGATGCCATGGATGGACATAGACACCTATTCAGCCAAACATGTAACAGTATCACCAGGCCATCTCAACTGTAAACAGATGCTTACAGAACACTAGCATAAACCCTTAATGCCATATACATTCAAGTCAAGATGCAGTGCTACTACTAGCCTGCTGTGCAACACAACACAATAGGAGGCTCTGATTACAACAAATAAAATACAAATATTTTTCGATGAAAACTGCCTGCCATACAACTACCTACTCAATGACAAAAATGTTACTTTCTGTAATATTATATTTGTTAAATTAAATAACAGCCCAATAAAAATATTTCTCCGTGCCGGTCAGCCCGCGATTCTCCGCTTGTTGTTGTATGTAACCCGTTCAATCTCGGGTGTCGGGGGTAAATGACGTATTCTCCAAGCAAGCCTTTAGCCCCCCCCCCCCCCCCCCCCCCCCGGGAAAGACCCGCATCACGTTCGGAGAGCTGTTCGACAGATACGTGCGGATCTCCGACAAGGTGGTGGGGATCCTGATGAGAGCCAGGAAACACGGGAAGGTGGCGTTCGAAGGGGAGATGCTGTGGCAAGGCCAGGATGATGGGGTGATCATTACGCTGCTGGTGTGATGCTAACACCCGGGTCAAAGTTGTGCTGGAACTCCTCTTGCAGCTAATTTGCAGTTGTTATGAGACGTGGGCCAAGAGGAGGATTACGAATACAGTTTGGCCTGGGTCTGCTCAGTGGACTCCTGCAGAACAATGTCACAGGGATACAGACAAGTCAAAGCTTGGGGAGTCGATGTGGATTCTTTTTGTAGATACTTGAAGACTGGGTGTGTGAGTTGTCGTTGACGCTGAGGTTTTGATTCACGAGCTCTGGACAGATGAAGTCCTGCTTTCTTGGCCTCTCGTGTTTCCGTTCAGGTCGGGGGTGCAGACTCTCATACGCGTGTCTCTCCTGCACTTTCTTTATGCCTCATGCTAATGAGATATTTAAGTACGTGTTAATACGCCAAACAACCGGCAGCTTTGCAGTTTACTGCGGCGCAGTAATTCAGACACGGATTGGGTTTCATCGCCTGAATTCCTGCAGCTCAGCATTCATTAGACTGTAGCAGGCACAATGCAGGGGAACAGAGCCGAGCGCAGCACTTTTAAATCTCATGGCCTGTTAGACTGAGGCTGTTATACGTAATGTAAAAGAAGACCAGGACTCTCTTAGGATTAAAACGAACTTTCTACCCCTCCCTGTTATTGATTTATCAGGTTTTGTCAAATCACACACGGAACACAAACACAAAGAGAACTAGGGCTACGTTGTAGCACTGACGGGCCCGAGCACACGCACGTTGAAGCCTGTTGCGGTCGGTGGAGAGAGCGATCAATGACCAAGCGCACGTCTCCGCGTTGCATGCGTTTTGCGCACTGCGGCAAAGACAGACGCTTCACTTCCTGCGTCCATCACGCGATGTCGATCCTTCCATGTCGATGGTCCACGCTATCAATTGCACATCACACTGCGAACATTTTATGTAAATCGAATGATAGTTGTAAAACAAAACTTACTTCCTGTTGCCAGTAGTTGCCATCTTTATTATTACCTACAGACTAATATATCTGTTCAAGTAGGGGCTCTGATGTAGCGTGAGCAATTTTGTGTCAATTGGACAATGTTACAACAACTTAATTTTCACACTGATCAGTAGGTGGCGCTATGACCCTGAACTAATATTAATATATAGATGTGTTCAGGTCAAATTACACTCTTTAAGTTTAAACTCTGCATCTGGGTCCATCTGCCTCACAAACTCTGACAACAATGTTAAATGCCTACAAATGTCCGGCCAATCAGAATTGGCCGGACATTTGTAGGCATTTTACTATAATGTTAAAAGCCTCGACGTGTCCGGCTCATTCCAAGTGACCTGGACATTTGTAGGAATTTTACTATAACATGCTCAACTTCTTACCAAACTTTGCAGAAAATTAGAAAGTGGTGAAAATGTACGTATTCTGGAGTAATTTTACGTTTATGACTGCCACCAGATGGCAGTCATAAACACCTTGACTCCATAAATAACTATGTTTCTCAACCATTGGGTTCAGACCCTCCAGACGGTCACATGGTCAATCTGAGGGTCTGTGATATGAGACATTGAAACATATTTTCTGTGTTTGCAAATGAAGTATGAGGAGATGGTGTTAATTGGTAAATTATTTATTTAGGACGAGCTCCGGCGTTTAAAGCGAAAACAGGCGAATATCTTCCAACTCAGTCTCCCTTCCCCCTTCTCCTCCTTCTCCTTCTTCTTTCTCTCCATTTGCTCTTTCTTTTCTTGCTTATTCTTCTCTTTCTTCTCCTTCTTCTGCCTCTTCTTCAGTTCTTTCTTCTCCTTCTCTCTCTCCAGTTTCTCTTTCTTTTCCTGCTTCTTCTTCTCTTTCTTCTCCTTCTCATTTATGACCTTCAGCTCGAAGCTGGCCTCTTCCAGGACACTCAGCTTCTCCTCGTTGTTCTCCTGCAGACCTGCAAATTTCACTGCAGCCAGAGCAGCGTTTTCTGCAGCCAGAGCAGCGTTTTCTGCAGCCAGAGCAGCGTTTTCTGCAGCCAGAGCAGTGTTTCTGCAGCCTGCTTCTTCAGAGCTGTATTTTCATTAGATAGAGCTGAGTTTTCAGCAGTCAGCTGCCCCTCTAGATCATTTTCCACTGCAGCCAGAGCAGCGTTTTCTGCAGCCAGAGCAGCGTTTTCTGCAGCCTGCTTCTTCAGAGCTGTATTTTCATGAGCCAGAGCGGAGTTTTCAGCAGTCAGCTGCCCCTCTAGATCATTTTCCACTGCAGCCAGAGCAGCGTTTTCTGCAGCCAGAGCAGTGTTTTGGGCAGCCTGCTTCTTCAGAGTTGTATTTTCATGAGCCAGAGCGGAGTTTTCAGCAGTCAGCCGCCTCTCTAGATCCTTTTTCTCTGCAGCCAGAGCAGCGTTTTCTGCAGCCAGAGCAGCGTTTTCTGCAGCCAGAGCAGTGTTTTCTGCAGCCTGCTTCTTCAGAGCTGTATTTTCATGAGCCAGAGCGGAGTATTCAGCAGTCAGCTGCCTCTCTAGACTACTATTCAGTGCATCTTTTTCAGCGATGATGTGCTTCATCTTCTTGTCGAAGGAAAGCTCCATCGCCTTGATCTGGCTACACTTGTCGCTCAGCTCCCTTTTCACCCTCTCGTTCTGATCATTTCTCGGACGAGAACTCAATTTGCATATGTACTTCTCTTTGTCCTTTAATACCAGCTTCAACTCCTTGAGCTCGTCCTCCAACTCTGTCTGAATGGCTCTTCCAGAGTCAAAGGCCTGCCCCTGTTTTGCGGAATCAATCTGATCCTGCATGGCCTGTTTCTCCATCTTCCACGAGCATCCCTGCTGGACATCTGGATCTTCAGTGCCGCATTTTGCTGAGCCAGCTCCATTCCATCAGACTCCATTTGCTTTATCTCTCCATGGAGGAACTCAATTGTTTTGGCGGGAGATGCCATATGATGTCCAACGGACTGAAAGACACAAACATACATATAACAGGTAAATACACAGTCCCATCATAAGTTTACACAGAAAAAGACAAGAGGTCTTTCATCTTCATCTCTAATGATCCACACTGCTGAATGTAACTTTAACAGTTACATCACATTCAGACGATTTCTCATCCATCCGTTCATTATCTCTCTTAAAACATTGATCATCACATGAAATTGTTACGAGTTCATTTAAATGCTGTTTCTGCATTTCTCTTAAGTACAGTATCTCAACACTAAAGTGAAAGTGAATGATCCTAAACAGAAGCTGCATAATATCCACAAAGACTCATTTCAGGGAAAGTATTGTAACACACAGACCGCAACTGTCACTTCAGACTGAATGTCAGGTGACTGATGTGAGGGTTTTATTGAAAATTCACAGACAAAACATGAAATAATGAAATGAAATGTAAGGTGGTCTGAATATGTGTAACACTAAAAGTGTCTCCTGATTAGAAAATCGTACCTGGTTTTTTAAGTTGTGTCCCTTCCTCATCTTGGCTGAACACAGGTACAGGGTAAGTGTTGTCGAGAAAAATGATCCGTTGTCTTCTAATAGTCTCGATCTTTCTTGGAGCTGTTGTATTCTCCCTGTCTTGGACTGGTAGCAGTGTTGAATATGAAGGGTCAGTTCTCCTCCTGAGGTCAATAAATACTGTTTGCATTGAATATCAAAGGACACAAGATAGGCCCTCATGCCTGTGTTCAATAGGAACTCCCACTGTCTCCCACTGTTCGGTGCTCGGGCCCTAACTAGACCATAGGCATTCAAAGAGGGTTTCAAAAGTGGCATCATAGGAACAGTGTGTCACCTGTGTTGTGCAATAGTAGGTAGACTGGATGTTGGCTAATTTTCAATAATCATAAAATATGATTATTAAAGTAATACAAATTATTTAATTAATTAATTAATTTACAAATGATAAAGTTATCAATTACGAATACTGAGATCAGTAATGGAAACAATAAAATGATCAATTAAGAAAGATAAAAGTTGTAATTCTACTTTTATCAAAGACAGGGGCACCACCCTGGTATCAGGGACTGTAGTATACAGTAGGGATGCACCGATATGGAAATTCTTGGCCGATACCGATTCCGATATTTAAAACAACAATCTAGCCGATAGCCGATACCGATACCGATATTTGTTTATTACTTGAATAATATGAAAAACAGAAAAAGTGACAAGTGTAACTTTAGATGCCATGGATGGACATAGACACCTATTCAGCCAAACATGTAACAGTATCACCAGGCCTACTCAAGACATCATCTCAACTGTAAACAGATGCTTACAGAACACTAGCATAAACCCTTAATGCCATATACATTCAAGTCAAGATGCAGTGCTACTACTAGCCTGCTGTGCAACACAACACAATAGGAGGCTCTGATTACAACAAATAAAATACAAATATTTTCGATGAAAACTGCCTGCCATACAACTACCTACTCAATGACAAAAATGTTACTTTCTGTAATATTATATTTGTTAAATTAAATAACAGCCCAATAAAAATATTTCTCCGTGCCGGTCAGCCCGCGATTCTCCGCTTGTTGTTGTATGTAACCCGTTCAATCTCGGGTGTTGGGGGTAAATGACGTATTCTCCAAGCAAGCCTTTAGCCCCCCCCCTCTCTCTTTTTATCTATATGACTGCTTGTGTGGCTGTAGTGGATGGGCAGAGGGGGACATTTCATTATGGGATTGGGAAAATTGGGAAAATTAAAACTCCAGGACAACAGAAGGGGAATACAAAGTATGGGATGCATATTTGATCATTTATATCATATAAAATATGTCATTTATGTAAGCTATTTTATTTAGTGACTTTATTGTTGAGGGTTGATGTGTAGTTCCTGTTGTAAGCGGGTTGTTTGCATAGACTGTATATTGGGACTCTTATTTTGAAAGGGGATTTTAGCGGAAAGGGGTGCTGTGAAGAGGAAGTTGTGAAATGTGACGGGGAATAAACGGGTGATGTCCCGAGTTAATGATTCAGTCTGTTTCCTGGCGCGATGCGCTCGCTCGCACGCCGAAACCATCGGTGAAGGGCGCTGGCGCAGCGCCGCGCATTGCAGCCCATGTGAACCGCACAAAGGTTTAACAGGGGGGTGGAGGGGGGTGCCTGGCTTTCCTTGGCGCTGCGCTGCGCGGCGCGGCGCGCTGCAGAAAACATACCAATGAATATCGGAAAACGTTATCGGTGAGAGTCAAGTTTATAACCGATATGCCGATAACAGTAAACGAGGCGAATATCGGCCGATACCGATATACGGCCGATAAATCGGTGCACCACTAATAAAATCGATTTCAATTGTTTTAGATTTGACCTGCGAGCTTTCCGATGGACCCAAGTGATGATATTTGCAATTGAAGAAATTAACGAAGAATCTGCTCTCCTGCCAAACATCACTCTTGGCTACAGGATCCTTAACTCGTGTGCATCTCCCACGAACGCGTTACGTGCTGCATTAACACTGGCCAGCGGAGCCGAGGAGATGGAATCAACCTCCGCTTGTCCTCCGGCTGTATCTGCTCTCATAGCAGAGTCGGGATCGTCTCAGTCCTTAGCTGTGGCTGGAACTCTCGGACCATTTCAAGTGCCAATCGTAAGAAATGATATGTATTTGATTGATGCTTTCATAGTTTGTTTGTTGTATTTTGTTGTTTCAGACTTATTGTGGTGATATTTTCATAGGTGAGTTACTTCTCGACATGTGCCTGCCTCAGTGACAGAGCTAAATACCCTACGTTTTTCCGGACGATCCCCAGCGACTACTTCCAGGCCAAAGCTTTGGCAGCTCTGGTCAAGCGTTTTGGCTGGCAGTGGATTGGCACCATACAGTCAGACGATGCCTATGGCCGGAATGGGATCCTGGCTTTCACTGAGGAGGTTAGGAAGCTCGGGGTTTGTGTTGCATTTGTCGGGACAATTCTACGCACGTACACTATGGATAAGATTCTGGATGTTGTGGAAATGATCAAGCAGTCAACAGTCAAAGTCATTCTGGCTTTCATTCCTGAGGTGGACTTGTATTCCTTAATGAAAGAGGTAGTGAAACAGAATATCACTGGAATTCAGTGGATCGCTAGTGAGGCCTGGATAACGGCAGCGCGACCCTCCACGCCTGAAATCTACAAAGCTTTCGGCGGAGCCCTGGGATTTGTGGTGCAGAAAATGGCCATCCCGGATCTCAGACCGTTTCTCACAGGCATCAACCCTCACACAGACCCAAGTGCAGCCTTCGTGAGGAATTTCTGGGAGGTTATGGTGGGATGTCGACCCGTTTCACCCGGTGAACACATAGGATCCGAGGAAACAAATGAAATGTGCACAGGCAACGAGACATTATTATATTCCCAGCATGTGTTCTTTAATGTCACACAGCTCAGAGTGTCCTATAATGTGTATAAAGCAGTCTATGCCATTGCACATGCCCTGCATGAGCTGGTGTTCTGCCAACCAGCCGGTAAACCAGGAGGAAAACCGGTGATGCCGTGTTTGAATGTGTCAGAAATTCAGCCCAAACAGGTGAGAAATAGAGCAACACCCACAATGTCTGCAAATAAACTTGTATCTATGTGAAAGTTACCTTATCATTGGCCTTGAAATGTCTTTACAATTCATCATGATTTTCTCAGGTCACTGATCACCTGCAGAGGGTACATTTCAGAAATCAGTTCGGGGACGACGTGTTCTTCGATGAGAACGGAGACCCTCCGGCTTCTTATGACTTAATCAACTGGCAGCTGAGAGACGGGCACGTGCAACATGTGACAGTGGGTCATTTTGCAACTGCTGCCAACGGTGATTATAAGCTCAGCGTCCAGGAGGAAGAGATAGTGTGGAGGATAGGGAAAAAGGTAATCATAAAAAAAAAAGTTTAATGCTATAAGCTTGTAAATTCTAAAATATGTGTCCCATTTAATTATTGGATTATCATGTGAGTGTGTCTGCACTTTTCCCCCAGGTTCCCACATCAGTGTGCTCTAATATCTGTCCAGTGGGAACGAGGAAAGCTCAAATTAAAGGAAAACCCTCCTGCTGCTTTGATTGTATCCCCTGTGCCGATGGAACTATAGCCAACTCAACAGGTACCGACAAGCAGACTAACAAACACCATCCAGTTATAGCATTTGTTTAAAATATAATGTTTAATGTATCACTAAGCGACCATGTCATTCTCTGCAAACATTAAATCCAGATGCATGACTCTCGCTTTCCTCTTCCCCTCAACAGGTGCAGCAGACTGCACACAGTGTCCACAGGACTTCTGGTCCAGCGAGGGGAAAGACATATGCATTCCCAAAACTGTTGAATTCCTGACATATCACGAGCCGTTGGGAATAGCTATCACAGTTGTATCGCTGCTGGGAGCCTCCCTGTCTCTGGCCACCATGGTGGTTTTCATCCAGTACAGAGAAACCCCGGTGGTAAAGGCCAGCAACGCTGAGCTGAGCTGCTTCCTGCTGTTCTCTCTTTTCTTGTGTTTCCTCTGTCCCCTCACTTTCATCGGCCGGCCCATGGTTTGGACATGCATGCTCCGCCACACAGCCTTCGGCATGACGTTCGCGCTCTGCATTTCCTGCGTCTTAGGAAAAACGATTGTCGTCGTCACGGCTTTCAAAGCCACGTTTCCTGGCAACAAAGTAGCGGGAAAGTTTGGTCCTGCACAGCAAAGAATCATAGTTTGCTCCTGCACTTTAATTCAGATTTTGATTTGTATACTGTGGCTTAAGTTAAATCCCCCATTCCCAGACATGGTTTTCAGATACAGCAATAAGAAGATTGTTTTGGAGTGTAACACAGGCTCTGAAGCTGCTTTCTACGCAGTGCTGGGATATATCGGGTTCCTCGCTATAATTTGTCTGGTCCTGGCATTTCTAGCCAGAAAGTTACCCGACAACTTCAATGAAGCCAAATTCATCACATTCAGCATGTTGATATTCTGTGCGGTCTGGATCACCTTCATCCCAGCATACGTCAGCTCCCCTGGGAAGTTCACTGTAGCTGTGGAAACCTTTGCAATTCTGTCTTCAGCATTTGGTTTATTAATTTGTATCTTTGCACCGAAATGCTACATAATATTGATCAAACCAGAGAAAAACACCAAGAAACATGTCATGGCAAAAAATCTGAACAAGAAAATAGGATTGGTTGAATTGAGACAATAATCACTTTTAACGACTCATATCACTTATACATTTTCAGAATTAAGCAAAATATGTTGTATCTCTCAATTATTTAGGCTCTTGCAAACAATCAATAAAAACTTAAAATGGAAAAAAGTCTTTGAGTTTATTTTTTATCATTCTCTTTTTCTGTAGTTAACACATTCTTCACATTCTTCCACAAACTTCAAATGAAAGATACAATAAAGCTACAACTTTTTAAATCAAAGTCACTAAAGCTCATCTTCCTTTTTTCACCTCCTGTATATGAAAAGTGTCCAGTGATGCAATTCAATTCCACTTTATTTGTATAGTGCCAAATCATACAGTATCTCAAGCCACTTTACATAGAAGGTCAAGACCTTACAGAACGATAGAGAAACCTTACAGTTCCCACGATGAACAAGCACTTTGGGGACTGTGGAGAGAAAACAGCTTCAGAACCCTGGAACGAGGAGGCAGGACAGACAGAGGACGAAGCTGAGTCCTAACGCTGCCTGGTGGAGCCGGCATTGGTGATACGACCAGGAAGAAAGACAGGAATTCTTCAACCACAGCAACCGCAATGGTCTTTGTATGACCAGTAGAACTCAGTGGAGCCTCAGGGGACACAAACAGCAAATAGACTCTCTCCCTGTTAAAAAATAATCCATATAATTCAATCACTAACACAATACTATGGTCATTTAACACCTGAACGAAGACATGTAGGAAATATAATTTTACTAATTTCACTGCATTAAATCATTCAACCCCCAAAAAACAGTCACAAAATGATTTAATTTGTTCTTGATATATTTCAATACAATACAGTGACAAAGTTTAACATTTAATGTGGCATCTAAATGGGTATCTTAGGTCCTCCCTGACTTTACATCACTTCCTACAATGGGTGTCGAAGAGACTAATGATGACGTTTACATGGCTGAGCATGGTCCTGTGTATTATATAATGTGACTGCTGTGATGGAAATCTGGAAATACAAGAGGGTGGAAACACCAAAGTTATCTACGTGTATTTTAATAGGGGCTTTCTGCAGAAAGGATCAACACAGAGAATCACAAGGATCTCAGAGTGAAGATGCAGGACACTCAAATGCAAGCATCTTATATAGGAGGACTAAGGCTGTCTCTCAGAACCAGTTCAGACTGGTTCTGTAGGCGCGGGAGAGAGACGAATCTAAACACAAATAACTGATTTACATGTGTTTCCTAAGGAGATAAGCAGACATACATTCCGTTCATTGGAGGATAATTAAGTGGCAAAAGGGTCTGGCAGTATTTAGGTCATAAACAATTCAGACCATAAAACAGCTCAGGTCATAAAGCATTTGGACAGTTTGTTTGTATATGTTGATACAGGTCATAAAAGTCTTTAGACTAGGCGGCAAAAACTTACTTCCAAATACAAAATAGTTTATCAGCCTTACTTAATTAATTTTTGTACTACACTGCAAACCGATTGGATCAGGAGGAGAGCAGTTATGGGGAAATTTGTTGTCCCACACATCTGCTTTTGCTTTTGGTTCTGACTGAGTTGTTTGAAGTCCGCTACATATGTGTCTTTTCTGAGTTGACGTTCATCTCGGAACCAAATCAACGAAGGGGCGAAGGGTGAGATTCACAACAAATGCATCAAGAAACTTAAAACAGATTTTTTTTTCATATACTCAGAAAGTTTAGGTGTAAAATAACATGAGAGTTCCGTGGATGAAGATAATTTACAGTGTAAATTCCAAGTGTATTGGATTTGCGTGTCTTACAGTTAATACACAATTTGTTAGTAGTTAATGGAGATTAATGTTGTTGAACTCAACATGTATCATGAAAAGAGTGACAGGTTTATGCAAACTGACTATTGTAAGTTTCTAGTTTTTCCCTGACTGTCATCAGTGAATGGTTTTATTTGCATTATTAATGTTCAAGTAACTTTTCCCACCCGCCTGTCCCTTCTTCAACCAGTAAACAAGAACATTATTATTACCACATGGAAAATGGCTGTGTAGTTTCCTCTGTTCACTTTCTCTGCTGTCGGCTGATGAGTGACGATGACCTGCAGTTGTCCTACACAGAGAACTTTTGCCCTGGGGTGAAAACCAAGCTGTGCTAAGGAGGATTTTGAATGTGACGAGGAAATCCACAGCTTGTGTCGTCAGTTTGAGTTTCACATGAGTAACCTCATGAAAGTGCTTGGGATCAATTTACAGAATATAGGACACTATTAACCCTAGTGTTGTCCCTGCTTCCCCCGGTTGTTGGCCCCCTCACACTGGTCCTGGAGCTCACTGACTCAGGCAGTGGAGGTGGTCCATGGGTCCTGGAGCTCACTGACTCAGGCAGTGGAGGTGGTCCGTGGGTCCGTGGGTCCATGGGTCCATGGGTCCTGGAGCTCACTGACTCAGGCAGTGGAGATGAAGCACTGGGTCCTGGAGCTCACTGACTCAGGCAGTGGAGATGAAGCACTGGGTCCTGGAGCTCACTGACTCAGTCAGATGGGTGAAATTTTGAAATGCATCAATAGTACAAAGAAAAGTCTTTACACAGAAAACATCAGGACGAGTGCAATGCAGCATTTTAATATAAGTTTCTGAAATATAAAGCACTTTGTAAAACAAATACAATCATTATAATTCACAACCGAGATCAACGTCGAGCATGTGTGTCAGATCAGTGACAATATTCAAAGTGTGAGATCAGTGAATTTCTTCCAAGTGTCAGATGAGTGAAATATATCCCCAATGTTCCCCTTATACAACAACGATAATGCAAAAGTTTCGATAACCCTTGTGCTGTGCCTGCTTCCCCCGGCTATTGGCCCCCTCACATAGCCCACCCCATATTAGGACGCACACGTAGGACAATAGACAAGTGAGCAGCCCTTGCAGATGTATTTGTTACACCCGCGGCACACGGTCTGAGTTTTACAGTCCTTTTTCCTGGGGTATATCTGACACCTCTTACTCGCCCCGAGCGGGGCTGCTGCTAGGGCTATGGAGGAGGCCAGACACTCGGCGGCGGCGGCGGCTTTTACAGCCTTCGCGGCGATGAACAGAGTCACGAGAGCCTTTCCCAGCTGCTCTAGGAACACCCTCCGCTTGTTCCACTTGCCCGGCATCCAGTCTGGGTTGATCTCTCTCCATATCACGAAGGCGTTGTAGGAAGAGACATCGACAATGTTGTGAAAGACGACCAGGGGCCAGTGTGCGGTCATCCTCCTGCAGCTGTACGTTCCGATCACCTTGTCTAGGTTGTCCACGCCACCTTTGTTGCGGTTGTAGTCCAGGACAATGACCGGTTTCCCATCCTCGCGGTCGCTGATGTCGGACTCTCCAGGAGCTGCTGCGCGAGTTTGTAGGAGGTGAAGTAATTGTCGCACGTGACGTTACAACCGTGCAGTCCCTCCGTTACATTGAGCACTACCCGCAACCCATGGTTCCGTTCTGGGCGTCCGCCGCTCGGCTTTCCGCTGTACATTTGCATCTTCCCAGCGTAGCTTGATTTCGCATCGCAGGCCACCCACGACTTGATCCCGTATTTTCGCCGGCTTGCTGGGCATGTACTGACGGAACGGACACCGGCCTAGGGAGAAAAACAGGAGGAGAAGAGATGAGAGGAAATGAGATGAGGACGAGGACTAGCAGCCGCTATCTACATTACATAACATAACATAACATAACATAACATAACATAACATAACATAATAATAATATAAAAATAAAAAAAAGAAGAACCTCTGAACGGAACCAGTTGGAGTACGTTGGAAGGTTTAGGGGCTCGTGGCACGCAATCGCCCGGGCCCTCTCAGCGTCCCACAGGCTGGCGCGGCCTCGCCCCGGGACCTTGTACATGCCCGCTAAGATCAGCAGCCCTACGAGGCGCGCAGGTCGGTCTATCCATCCCTTTCCATTCGTCACGTTTTGGATCGTGGCACGAAATATCGCGCGGCCGCTCTCGGGG
>VCHM03000087.1:0-44301 GCA_006182925.3 Reinhardtius hippoglossoides
AAAGCTGCGCCAGTTACAAATAGAAGCGCCCGTCAGGTTTTAAATCATAATCTTCTGTTTTGGCTGTAGGTCCTGGGTCCGTACGGGACGGCTTCTGGGTCCGGACTCGGACCGCGGTCCGCCTGTTAGTGACCTCTGGTCTAGAGGAAGTCAAACTCTTAACAAAGTTTCTGAAGGTGAACCTGCGGAGGGATCATTACCGGTACAGCCTGCTCGACCCCGGTCGACCAAGGCAGCCCGACCAACCTCCGGACCCTTAGGGTCTCACGCTGCCCCCCCGATGGCAAATACGCCACCGGGCCTGCGCATCTCCCGAGGCAGGGGGCACGAGAGTGAGCGAGAGAGGTGCGCTGCTCAAGTAACGAACCAGTTTTGAAAATATAAGAAGTAAAAAGTACAGACATTTGTGTTCAAATGTATCGAGTAAAAGTAAAAAGTCGTCAGGAAAATAAATACTCAAGTAAATACAGATATGTGAAAAATCGACTTAAGTACAGTAACAAAGTATTTTTTACTTCGTTACTTCCCACCACTGTTAACTAGTGATGAGTGTGTGTTAGTTCCAGTGAGAGCCGAGTGGAGGAGGACACAGGAAGTCCAGCTCGGTACAAACCAGCTGCAGCTTCTGATCCTGAAGCAGCTGATCCCAGAGCAGCTGAGACCAGAGGAACTCTGTGTTTCACTTCTACAGAGTCAGTGAGCGGCTGCTTCACGTGCACGAGCTCTGATCTCACTGCGTGTGTCTCTGAGCGAGAGAGTGTGGTGTGTGTGTGTGTGGGGGGGGGGGGTATGGGTTCATGGAGCGGGTCATTCTGCGCATGCATTAATGCGTTAAAAAAAACAATCGCGTTAATTCCACAAATTAATCATCCCGTGTTAACGCGTTAATTTTGACAGCTCTACTTTAAAATGAAACTATTTTGTTAATACAGACCCCTTGGATATATTAAACCTAAAACTGGCATCCTTGCCTCTGTAACCCAAATTAATTATTAATTAATATTTTAGTCTTTATAAATATCATTTTTTCTACATCGTTCATATTGTTAAAACACTATGTGATGATCACAAGCTAGGTATAAATACATAAATAAATAAATAAATAAATATTATATACATACATGAATAACATGAATAAATAAATAAATTCTAAATACTAATTCCCGTGCCAGCAGCAGCCTGGCTGTTCACACAGTGACTGACCTACGCAAGTCTATAACCAGAAGATGATCCATAGGCGTCGAAGGCGTTGCCCATAGGCACACAACACAGTGACTATGTCACTTGATTTCAACATTTTTTATTTTCTATTTTTATTAATTAAAAACATTTCATTATATTTAATTTTCATTCAAGTTTATTAGAAACATATTTGAAAACAAATTCATCTTTTATTTTATTATAAAATATAGAGAAAAACACACATACAAACACTGATAACACAAGAATACAAAAAAACTCAGCAATGGGTTACTTCTAACCCTAACCCTTCTAACCCTAACCCTTCTAACCCTAACCCTTCTAACCCTACTAACCCTAACCCTAACCCTAATGATGATAGTGAGGACTGGTACCCGGTGCATTGTGGGAGGCGGCTCGGCCGTCCCCATCAGAGGAGGGAACACAGGGAGCATCCTGGGGAAAGGACAGAGCACCTCCCGTACCCTTTCATAGGAGATGGGCTCAGTTCCCCTACCTTAAGCCCCCCTTATTATTACTCTGCACCCCCATGGGCCATAACATAATCTCTATTCAAAGACATAGATCATGCTCCTCTTAATGTGTCCTCTGTCACCATGTTAAGCTCATGACCATCACCATCATCCAGCAGGTGGCAGTATCCACCTAAAAACACATTAGTCACAAACCTGGTCTGACTCCCAACAGACATGATGGCATTATGATCTGGTTTTAAAAACACAACACATGGAATTAGAAGTTGTGGGTCAGACAGCACAGTGTGTGTGTGTGTGTGTGTGTGTGTGTGTGTGTGTGTGTGTGTGTGTGTGTGTGTGTGCGTGTGTGCGTGCGTGCGTGCGTGCGTGGTGTGTGTGTGTGTGTGTGTGTGTGTGTGGTGTGTGTGTGTGTGTGTGTGTGTGTGTGTTACACCCTGCTATTTAAGTCATGTTGACAGGTTTGCCTCTCCCCTGAACTCTTGAACTGTGTTTTCAGTTCAACTACACACACACACACACACACACGATCACTTGACGCTGAGCTGCTTCTTTAACACACAATAAGCTTCAGTTACTGATTAATTAATGGGCAACAAGGTTTTAACATTTTGATTCAGGGAAGTGAAAAAGAAGTTTGTTTTATTTTGAGGAACGATTGACAATCAACGTGAAAAGAATCATGTTGAAAATGTTTCCAGGTTTGTCATCGGCACAAAGCAGCAAAAGTCCTCGTCGGAAAACAATGAACAAACATGTTCTGTTTCCTGAATAAATCAATGTCACTTCTTCCTGCAGACACTAAACAACAGGTGCGTTTTAAATGAACTGTGATTAGACGTCGACGTGGTCTGTCGTCGTCTGCAAAGGGGGAGTAAAAAAAACTGACTTTAAGTCGGACACGTTGAACTTTTCGTATTGTCAGTGAGATGAGAACAATGACGACCGATGTCAAGTCTTTAAAATGTCGCTTACATCAAAGTTAATGAAAACATACATGATGATGTGTTCAGGTATATGAGGGAAAACACACTCATGTAACATCTGTCAGAGGAACATTGTTAAAGAGAGAACATGTTTATTTCTTAATGTTAGGATTACTGTTAAACCCTAACTCTACAACAACTATATTTTTCATTCTTTTTCTTTACTCCTTTATTTAAAAAAAACTCCAATCAACACCAAATGATTTAGAAATATTTATGTATATATACATTATTTTTTGTTTATTAATAATAATAATAATAGCTTCAATTTATATAGCTTCTTTCAAGAGACCCAAGGACACTTTACATGTGTCACCAGGGACAAAAGTAGAAATAAAAACTTTTTCTAAAGTTATATATATTGCACAAGCTTTTATCTTGGGTGTTGAGATCCCAACTTAATCTGTTCCTTTTGTAGTTTGTTGAGTCAATGAGGTCCTGTATGTTTGTTCTAATTTACCTTTCAATAAATCAAAAGGATAAAACCAGAAGAGCATTTATTTATTTGAATTATGACAAAATCCTGAACTAAAGTGGAGCTCAAATACATCTCATACTGTTTGGAGAGAAATAAACCAGATCGGAATTTCTTAGAATAAAAACATAAGACCTGTCATATGTGTCAGTGAAGCCTTCAGCCAATCACAGCAGAGTTGTTGATTCCAGCTGCTGCAGCTGGAGGAGAACATCTGGAGCTGCAGCTCGCTCCCGACATGTTTGTAGGTCACGTGACACGATGACGTTCTGCAGCGATGGAAAAAGTCAGACAAAAGTTCAAGCCTGCATGCATTACGATAAGTCAGCGCTGGGGAACACAGGGTTAACTCTAACCCAACATAATGATTGAGTTTCCACCTGCCTCGAGTCTTTCAGTCTGTGGGAGAAGGTCATGAACAGGTGACGGGTGAGACTGTCTCTGCAGTAACAGGATAATTGTCACTGAGGAGCTTTTAGTGAGACAGCTGCACAATTTACAATCAAAGTGACTCACACCGAAACCCTGAAACCCGCTGACAAAGATAACATCTGTAAAAACCTTTTACACTGAGATGAATGATTTCATTGACTGAAAAATACAAACAAAGTTCAGTTCAAATCGAGTGTTTGTGCTCTACTGTCCCTGTTGAGGGAAATAAGACAAGGCCAGGGACTAATATAACTGGACCTGTTCCATTAGAGACGGGTTGACATGGTTCAAGAATTCTCCACCAGGTCAAAAAGATCCTATACAGTTAAGAACTGTGCTGTAAAACTGCCTGATCCAACGGTCATTCTGCAGTCCAGATCAAATCAGCCAAATCCAATCCAATTTTATACATATAGCTCATATTCACAAATCACAGTTTGTCTATTAGACCTTAACAAAGTGCAACATCCTCTTGACCTCTTGACCTCTTATTCTCTCAAACCTTCACTGGAGTGAAAAACCACCCAAAGGAAACAGGGAAGAGGGACCTCAGAGAGAGTCCAGAGTTATTTCCTGTCCCAGGACGGACAGAGGTGCAACATAAACAAAATACAAAGATTTACAACATTGATGAGAAAAGACAATGTATAACATAAATGTAGAAGTTTCTCAATGATTAAAGAAGATGAAACTGAAGCTCTGCAGTGACGCTTTAGTCCTGGATCCTGGCTTGTCAAGGTTCAAGACACCTCGAGCTTTGAAACCACTTTCTGCAGTAGGGTTGAACCAGCATGTGCTTCCAGCTGTGTCTGGAATCCAGAGGTCTCATTTAATGTTGTGGTTCATTGTCAGTTGCTAAAAAAGCAACATTTATATTTCAAGTTTATTCATTTAAAACCTTTTCAATCTGGAACATTCTAGAGAAGGATGTGGAGCTTAAGAGTTGATGGATAAATATCAGTTGGAAAAGCATGAATTATATAGGTACTTACAATGAAGGAACTATAATCAGAAATAAGTGAAGACTGAATTATGTGGTGTGAATGGTGTGAGACAAATTATTATCGCTCAGACAAAGGAATTTTTAATTAGAATCGTATCTGCTTTATGTAAAAAATTTAGGATAAACAAACATTCAATTAAATATATAAAATAAAAGTTGGAGGTTGAATTTAACACAAACATTTCAGATGATGATTGGCAAAACATGTGGAAACATGTCAGATATCCACCAATTCGCTGATCTGGTGATCTGAGGGCGTAGTCGAAGGTGGGCGCTGTGGTGCGCGCCTTGCGGGCGAGGCTCACGGTAGCTGTGTCGCCTTGTGTCATTGACTTGTAAATCCACAAGAGGTCCACGTTCCATCATTATTGCTTTGTTTTTATTTTATTTTATCTCTTATGACAAAGCTATAACTTGTATCTATACACCAGTGTGTGGAAGTGTCTAAGTGCCAGTTCTAGTTCTACACCTTTTGCACAGCGTGGCCGACAACAGGCAACAATTAATCCTTTTCTTATTAGGAATAAACCTTCCTCTTGCGTGAACTGTCTCTAGCTGACTAGGTCAGGCCTACGCTACTGTATTTTAATGTTGCTCATAACAGTGGTACTTGGAGAGCCTAATATTTTCTGAGGTGGTACATGGTGTAAAAAGTTTGACAATCACTGGTCTAACCCTAACCAAGAAAAGTGGATAGAGATTGTAGAGGAAATTTACTCAACGCCTCAGACTCCAAGAAACACAGCTGGACGTCATTCTACTACGACTGTGAGACTGTGGAGGAGATGAAAACTGAGAGAATGGATGAACTGAAGGAGGTGTAACATGCTAAACAGTTGTCTTGTTTGATTGTTCTTTATGACTGTATGTATATTGAATATATAAATAAAAAGCAAAGTATCAAAAAATATTTGAGAACAATGCTGATAGCACATGACCTCATCACAATCTGTGTGCTGGTGCTCAAACAGGTCTTTGGTGAATGTGACTGATAAAATGGAAACTGAGTTTGAAAATGTGTTTTCCTTGTTTTCTTTTCTTTGTAACTGTTGTTTTAAGAAAAGCTGAATTAATAAAATAATTGTACTTGCTTTTGCTGCTTTTCTCCTCCTCTCTCCTCACATCTTTTTTGTGTAAGTGTCCTTTAATCTGGGGATGATCCAGTTAATCCCGGGTGATAATGGTGAACAGTGATCAGTTGTTCCGCTCCGTTTCTCCCTCAGACTGGAACCATTCAGCCAGAATAAAAACCAGTGAGAAGAGCCGATGCTCATCTGTGACACAGAGTCACCACATCATCATTGATTACGTGTTTGAACATCAGTTCATTAACCTGCTTCAACAAATACAGCAACTAAACTAATATTAATAACAATATCCATGAATAGCACTACTGCTGCAGTCTAGATAAAATAAGATAAGATATGATGTATCTTTTCTTCCTGTTAATAAAAGTTTCTTTGGTAGTTTGACTCTTGTTGAGTTACGAACAGAGGATGTTGCTCCTTGTTAACATCTATGAGACAAACTGTGATTTGTGAATATGAGACAATACAAATTGTTTGATCGATTGATTGACCTTTTTCTGTGATTCAATGAAAGTAGAAAGATTAAAATATATACAAGCCTGTTTTTTCTAAATGTACAATTTAGAATTAAAGAGGATAAAGGTTGAATAATTGTGTAATGTACAATGTGTGCAGCATTTTTTCTTTAATTATGAATAAGAATCCATCTGTTTCTACAGAAGCTGTTATCTATAGTGATTCCAGGTCTGAAGGTGAACATTAAATCTATAATAATCTATATCTAAAATAAATATTATAATAAAGCATTGAATTTACAATTAATACAATAATAAAGCTTTATTTCTAATAGGTGTTCTAATAAAGCATTTTAAATATAATAGATATAAAATAAAGCATACAATCTATCATAAATGTTAAAATAAAGCAATAAATATAATAATACATAATTTTATTCTATAATAAATAGATTAAGGATATAATACATATATAACTATAAAGGTGAGTTGTTATAATGAAAACAATAAGTGATATTTATATAGGAAAGGTGTTATTTATGAGCAGCAACAGTTCATATAATAATAATAATAATAATAATAGTTATTGTCTGAATCCTGCAGCTCTCGAGTCAGGAAGAGAGAGGGGGGGGGACTATGGGAGGGTGACATGTAGTAAAATAATGGAGAGACAGAGAGAGAGAAGTGCTCAGTGCATGATGGGAGTTCTCCAGCTGTCTAGACCTATAGCAGCAGAACCAAGAGATGGTTCAGGACCTGATCCAGAACTATAGGCTTCATCAAATGGATTGTTAAGGTCTTTCATTCAATCACATTTTATTTGTATTGTCTCATATTCACAAACCCCAGTTTGTCTCATAGATGTTAACAAGGAGCCACGTCCTCTGTTCTTAACTCAACAAGAGTCCAGAGACACTTTGAGGTTAACAGTCATTCTTAACATGAACAAATTGAAATCTATCTGATAAATATGATTTAAACCAGCCTAGTGCCAGTCTTTAAGATGATTTCATGCATAGTAAAGTTTATTAAGGTGTTAAATAGTTTAACTCCATGATTTAAGGGTTTAATCCTCCAAAACTCCTTAAACTCAGTTTAATTAAACATTTGTGTCAATTGGAATCTTTTTAATCTTAAAATCTGTTGATAATTTTATCAAATAAATGTAGCATATTTATATTTTATTAGACACTGGTTTGATGAAAGATCTACTTATATTCGTTTTAAAGAAATGATGCCATGAATATTAATTTTTACCTCAAACTTAAACTTTTATTCCTGACTTAAGAACCACTTGTTTTTTCTCATGGTCTCTAGTTATTATTTAGTTCTGGTTCAAATAGATTTGATTCTTGTTGTAAATTCCAATGAGGTTTAATCTTCAACATCCGATTTAATAATTAACCCGTCACTGACTGAAGCCCTGAACTCGAACCTTAACTCTTCATTCAAGAGACAAATTAAGGAAAGTTGAAATTGTATTTATTAATCACAGATCGATCTGACTGACTGCTCCTCGGTGTGGTGGAGGGATGACAGGAGTGAGGGATCGAGGAGGAGGTGGATCCAGAGGGCTGGACCTGCTGGAGGAGGAGGAGGAGGAGGAGAAACAGGTCACCATCACCTCTTCCTCCTCCTCCTCCTCCCTCCTCCGCTTCCTCCTCAACACTACTTCTCTCTGCTCTGCCTGGACCAGATAGGCACGGAACTGTTTCACCTGGACCAGGATTCACACCCGGGACCGGGACCTGCAGGATCCGTGTTGGGGCTGCGGGCTCCCGTCATGCTGGGCGCGGTGAAGATGGAAGGACACGAGGCTCCGGACTGGAGCGGATTCTACAGCGAGGAGGTCGGTGACTGTTCGCGCACAACACCGTCACTGGGCGGCTTTGAGACCCGGGTCACACCGCTCCGGGTCCGGGACTAAACACGAAGACGAAAAGAACTAAAAAGAAACGTGTATTTAATTTGGACTAAAAACGAGATTTCTGTTAGAGTTCATAAAAACAATTTGTGGGAATAAAGCTGGATTTAATTTGATTATTTTATATAATTATATATTTTAACCTTGGATTCCTAAGCAGTCAAAATACAATGAATCTGAGTACAAGTGAAAAATAAGAAAACAACAATAAAAATCGGGCCGCTTTAAAAAAAAAGCAACTTGGAGCCTTTAAATAAAATAAAGGCTCAGTAAAATAAAATCTTTCATTCAGGTCACTTTAGTTTATGTCGCGACGCCTCAGCGAAATTAGCATAAATTAACCATTTTCATTATCTAACACTATTATCCTCACAAATTTTATTATTTTATTATCATCCCAACTTTATTTATTTTATCATCACAACTTTATTTATTTTATCATCACAACTTTATTTATTTTATCATCACAACTTTATTTATTTTATCATTATCACATTGTCGCTTGAACTGAATTGTTTAGGTTGTGGTCTAACTGATCTTGGTCGAAGTAGTGTTGATGTTAAATCTGTAGGTGACCTGAAAAAAAAAGGTTCTTATCAGATCTAACAGATACTGGTCCTGGACTAACTTGCTCTAAATTGCCCGAGCTGGTCTAAGGAGTTTGGGTTTTGGTCTCTTGGGTCGGTGTGCAATGGCAGGTGGTGGGTTGGTTTCTGATCTGAATTGATCTGGTTCAAATTGATTGTGTTTTCTGGACTAATTAAATCTTGATGCACTGGTTCTTACTGGTTCTGGTCTCTGTGCAGGTGTACTCTCCAATGGCAGGTGGTGGAATGGGTTCTGGCCTCGGAATGGGCTCCATGTCGGGCTACATGTCCAGCAGTGGAACCACATCGGGCTCCTTCAACATGTCGTACAGCGGGACTGGTTTGAGTCCTGCCCCAGTGGCGGGGATGGGTGGTTCGGCTCCTGCAGCCATGTCGGGTCTGGGAGGGGGTGTGGGCTCGATGGGTGGAACCCTGAGCCCATCCAGTATGAGCTCCCAGCAAGCCTCAATGGGCCTAAATCCATATGGGGGCATGAGTCCCACAATGAGCACTGGCATGGCGTATAGCAGTACTGGACTGAACCGTGGCCGTGACAATAAGGCCTTCAGACGGAGCTACCCACATGCCAAACCACCCTACTCATACATCTCACTCATCACTATGGCCATCCAGCAGGCGCCCAGTAAGATGCTGACTCTGAGTGAGATCTACCAGTGGATCATGGACCTGTTCCCATACTACCGTCAGAACCAACAGCGATGGCAGAACTCCATCCGGCACTCACTGTCCTTCAACGACTGCTTCGTTAAGGTGTCGCGCTCGCCGGACAAACCGGGGAAGGGCTCGTACTGGACCCTCCACCCAGACTCTGGGAACATGTTCGAGAATGGCTGCTACCTTCGCCGCCAGAAGAGGTTCAAGTGCGAGAAGAAGATATCTGCAAAATCAGATGGGCGAAAGGAGCAGGGGGGGTGGGGGGTGGTATAGAACAAGCTTCTCCTGCAGGGGACTCTATTAAACCTCCTGGACTCCTGGACTCCTCCCTGCCCTCCTCCAGCCAGGTGACTTCGCCTCCAGGTCTGGACATGCGGGGTGGCATCAGCGGAGCAGACCTGAAGGTGACTGGCTCTCAGCTCCTGTCCTCCCTGTCATTGCCCCCCCACTCCATGACCCATGAGTCCCAGCTGCACCTCAAAGGAGACCCCCACTACTCATTCAACCACCCGTTCTCCATCAACAACTTAATGTCGTCCTCAGAGCAGCAGCACAAACTGGATCTGAAAGCCTATGAGGCGCTGCAGTACTCCTCCTACGGTGCTGGGGGGGCATCTGGCCTTGGGGGGAGGACCATGGAACCTCTGGAGGCTTCTTACTACCAGGGGGTCTATCCCAGACCGCTCCTCAACACTTCATAGTATCTGCTGCACCTGCTCATTTGACTCTCTGCATGCAGCCATCCTGGACTTCCTGTCTGACTGTGACGATGCTGAACTGGATCGACTCTGCTGCTGCTGGTCGGCTGGTTTTGGAACTTCTGCACTGTGACTACGCCAGGACACAGACATGTTAACTGTCAGCTGATTAAACTGATACCTGGTCTGTTTTCTCCTTTTACACACTGAGTCACAAACAGCTGAAGCTCACGTTTTTAAGGTTCAGGATACTAACAGGTCAAATGCTGATTTACTTTAAACCTCCAACACATTATCCTCCGGTCAGACCAGGATCCTCAGTCCATGCAATTCAGGATCTTCGTTCATGTCTGTTGATTCTGCAGTTCATAATTTTGGGTTAGGGTCAGTAGTTGTGGACCTGGACATCCAGACTCCTCTATTGGTCACAAGGCTCAAGAGATATTAACTATGTTCAAAAAGATTTGAGTGACACAAAGTGTGTTGATTTTTGTCTTTTTATCCAGTACTCTTTGTGACACAGGATAGTTTTTAGGTGAATCACTCAATAGAGTTAACTGGAATGCTAACCTCAGGATTTAGGATTAGAGTAAACCAAGGCCTCATCCACTTTGTGGGAACCACCGACTTTGATCCAGTTTGTTTTTTGTCCTGTCGGAAGTTTTATTCACCAGGTTCGGGTTTTGCGCATTGACGAGCAAAACATGAAAGGTTGCCTGGTGATGGCAGTGAAGTGGTTGCCATGTTGACACTGATGAAGCTGCAGATGTTTACAGAAACAAATCTGGATTATAAAGATGCTAACTGATGTATTTGATCAGATATGAGGAGGATTTATTTCTCCCACGACCTTGTCTGCTACTCGGCTGACCTCCTGACGGGTTGCGACCCTCGGAACGAGAAACCTCAGGACAGATAAAAAAGCTTTTAATTTAAAGGGTCAGTTCACCCAAACGACTCCAACACAGATTCCCCTGCCTCTCTGAACGTTGTCGTCTGTTACCGGGCAGATTTTTTACAAATGTTTGATCTTTTCTGGTTTCAGTCTGCTACTAACAATTAGATTAAAATTTGTTTTGTCTTTTGGACGAAACCAAACTTTTCTTTTTGTTTCAGTGAATTTTCTTTATCTTAAATCAACATTTATTCATTCAATTTCAAATAAATAAATACAAATTTGGAACTAATTCAGGTGTGCAGTGAAAACACAATTTGAGATCAGCTTCACGAAGGGAATCAATCACTAATCATTTATCACTACTAGTTGTTGACAAATATAGTTTTTAATCAGTATGTTAGTTGTGATAAACACAAATGTCTTGTTTTATTCACATTGTTTTCTCAGAATGTAATAATTTCCATTATTTCAAATACCAAGTTGCGATCAATAATAATTTCTACCGTTTAGATTACTTTGTTGTTAACCTCTGATCACTGATCAATAATCATCTTGTAGCTGTGACACTTCAGTTCTTAAAGCTATTGATTCATCTTTTGATAAAAGATCTGTGTTTGTGACTCTCACTCTGTGTGAAAAAGGAGAAACCACTTCCTGTCTGTTTTCTGACGGTTGGTACGTCTGATGATAAAAATCCTCTTTGTGTATTTAAACTTCCCACAATCACCGATTATTGGTTATGATTAATATAGCCATTTGCATGAATGAAGGGTCTTCTTCTTCTTCTGTTTTCTGGGGCAAAAACAACTGATTCAAACCTCAGCTTGAAAAGAGAGAGCGAGACAGACGGAGAGAGGAGGATGAATTAGTACCCCCCCCCCCCCCCCCCATGTGTTTCTTCCTCGTTGGTTTTTGACTCTGATGCATGTTCTTAACTTATTCTGTCATTTTTAAATAAAAGAAGGAAACATTGGACATTGATTGATTGATTGATTATTGATCTATTTTATCCTGTATTTTATGAATCATTAATGACAGTAGTGATGAATGAATGAATAACTATTGATTCAGTTATGATGTAAACTTGGATTTTATTAGAAATTAATTTAATGCAATTTACATTAATCAGTTACAAGATATAAAACAAATTATTTGTATTAAATTATACTTCGTATCTCAGATAAACAATCTTGTTTCTACGGACTCAAGCCTTTTCCTCATTTTCACTAAAACCCTGAACATCTTATTATTATTATTAATAATAATATTATTATTGTTGTATGATGGATGGATGATTTTATGTGATGAGTGTTTCATGTTTATTAAATTATTTTACTTTCAGTTACACATTTATATATTTTACAGAAAATGCGGCCTTTATGATTTCACTTCATTTCTGATCACTTTCAGCTTCTCGTGGTGACGTTAGTGTGGTTTTTTATTTCATAGATTATTATATATTATACATTTATTATGTGATTAAGAAGCGCTCGGCTCCGTCTCGGCCGCGGCGCTGGAGTTCAGGCCGAACATGATGAACCTCCTGCGGCCTCAAAGCTCCTCAAAGCTCCGTGAACCTGAACGCAACACGACACGTTTACTTTGATCTGAGGCTGTTTCACCGCTGAGCCGTGAAACGTCTCAAATGAAGCTTTAATCATCCGCTGATTACATCCGAGCCGAGCCGAGCCGAGCCGAGCCGAGCCGAGCCGAGCGGAGCCGAGCCGAGCGGAGCCGAGCCGAGCCGAGACAGTTCTGATGAAACACGCAGAAAAGAAAAAGATCCACTGAAGCCCCGTAAACACAAAACAATCCCAATATAAACAAGCAGAAACATTAAATCTGAATTAAAAGTAAAATATATATAATCATGGTCTGAAAAAATATAATTCGAATGAAAAACTTTTCAAAAATAAATTCAATGTGTCTTATTTTTAAACTGATATTTGTCTCAATAATATTAATAATAATTACAACGAATCTTTAAACTTTTGTTTATTGCATTTTGGTTTATTTGCAACATTATTTGTTTCGTTAGTATCATAACTGGACAATATGATTTTAAATAGTTAAAATAAGATTTTGAATTCAACGTTTATTTTTTTCTCTGACAGTCACATTACAAAAACTGATTAATGATTGATTGATTATAGGATGTTAATATGATCAGATTCAGTCCGAACAAACACAATAAATAATGTATATTAGAATCATTTACTCAGATTTGAAACTGTCTGTTTTTAAATGATGTACTTTTACCAAATGACTTTTACTGGATTGTTTATAGATGTTTATGTTTCGTTTAACTTTTTCTTTTGCCATCACTTTTAAACGTTTTTATTTTTGGGTCTTGTTTTGAAAGGTGCTGTTTAAATAAAGTTATTCAATTATTATTATTGTTGGTGCGTATATTACATGTGTTTTTCGTATTATGTCTGTATTAGTGTATTGCGTATGATGTATGTATTGTGTATAATGTGTGTATTTTATTTGTCTGCTGATCAGCTGCTTCTTGACATTTTGCAATGACGAATGAGTTAAAATATTGAATAACATGTTTTCATGTCAAATAAATTTAATTAAGTGACATAACACACACACACACACACACACACACACACACACACACACACACACACACACACACACACACACACACACACACACACACACACACACACACACACACACGAGAACTCTGTGTATCTAGTTGTCACAGTCAGAAAATACTTCAAATCTTGATCCTAACCAACAGATCAACTTAATTCTAACTGGAACATGAAGTTCATGGATTTTAGAAATTTGCTAAATTTTAACTTCTGACACTCAGTGACATCTCCTCCAATCATCTTGTTTTTCTGAAATTTTTTTAATTTAGATTTTTAAGTTTCTCTTTATATTGACAGGTAATCATTTGTTGGAGGACAAAAGATGTGTGTATATTATAATTATATTTTATATTATGTATGAATAACCATTTTTATTATTGTGTTGCCTATGGAGATCATTTTCATTATCTGATCAAATCCAAATTTACAAATCTCACTTTCGATAGTTTAAATATTTTTGATATGATTCTTTCTGCATTAAAACGTAAAAATGGTTTTCACGTCATTTAATGTTTAGATGATGAGTTCATGTGAAGTCGTAAATTATATTTTCTCTCTTTTTGATTTGTCTTCGATTTTATAATCTTCATTGGTGAATAAAAATATTATTATTTTAGCGGGTAGATTTAAAATCATATCAGAAAATGAATCCCATCAATGATACAGCTCCTAGGAAACGATGAAATAAAACTCACAGACATAGAAGTGTATTAGAATTCTTTATTATATTATTAAAAACATTGATGAGTAGTAAAATAATTTTACATCTCTACATTTATTTTACACATTTGTGAAACATGATGAATAAATAAAATATAATTTAATGTGGTACTTTTCATACTTTAAATATCTGTGCTGTAGTTATTACTCTTACAAATAATTATCGTATTTCAATTCTTTCTTCAGTGGTTGTAAGCTGCAGTGCTAACAGCTAATTCTGAAAATAAATTTTAAATAAAACAGGATGTGATCTGTAAACGTCAGACACTCTTTACTGAGTCCGATAGAGGTGAAGTTTCCCTCTGCCACCCAGTCCGCTGCTGTAATACAAGCCATATGTCCCCGGCGGGGGGAGCGGCGCCGCTCGGGGCCTCTGAGGGCCCGGCGGCTGCAGCCCACAGCTTCATTTCACTAAAGCCCTCGCACTCTTTTCTCTACACTCGCGCCTTATGGAGGAAAATGTCGACCACAATGCAACAGCCCTCTGCCCCTTTCTTCATCTTTCTTTCATTCTTCCACTAGAAAGACTCGAACAGGGGCCCCGGGGCCACTAATGCCTTTTGATGGGGATTGGAATTAATTATCTCCAATAACACAATTGTGCTCAGCCAATGAAAAGAGCAAAGAAATCCCCCCCAGAATGAGAGCGAGAGAGAAGAAAAGGAGAAGAAGAAGAGAGCAAGGGGGGTGATCAAAGGCAGGACAGAGACAGAGAGAGATAGAGAGAACAGAGAGAGAGAGAGAGAGAGAGACAGAGAGAGAGAGAAGAGACAGAGAGAGAGAGAGAGAGAGACAAGAGAGAGAGAAGAGAAGAGGATAGAGAGAGAGAGCAGAGATAGGAACAGAGAGAGAGAGATAGAGAGACAGAGAAGAGAACAGAGAGAGAGAGAGAGAGAAGAAAAGAGAGAAGAGAGCAGGGGTGATCAAAGGCAGGACAAGAGACAGAGAGAGATTAATAGAACAGAGAGAGAGAGAGACAGAGAGAGAGAGATAGAGAGAGACAAGAGAGAGATAGAGAGAAGAAGAGAGACAGAGACAGAAAGAGAGAGAGAAGATAAAGCGAAGAGAGAGCAGGTGGTGATCAGCAGGACAGAACAGAGCGAGATAAGAGAAAACGAGAGAGAGAGAGACGAGAGAGACAAGATAGAACAGAGAGAGAGAGAGAGATAGAGAGACAGAGAGAGAGACTAGAGACAGAGAGAGAGAGAGAGAGAGAGAAGAGACAGAGAGACAGAGAGAGAGAGAAGAGAGAGAGAGAGAGACAGAAGAAAAGGAGAAGAAGAAGAGAGCAAGGGGGGTGATCAAAGGCAGGACAGAGACAGAGAGAGATAGAGAGAACAGAGAGAGAGAGAGACAAGAGAGAGAGAGAGAGAGGAGGGGGATAGACAGGACGAGACGAGAGAGAGGGAGAGAGAGAGAGAGAACAGAGAGAGAGACAGACAGAGACAGAGAGAGAGAGAGAGCAGAGAGAGAGAGAGACACAGAGAGACAGAGAGAGAGAGAGAGACAGAGAGAGAGAGAGAGAGAGAGAGACAGACAGAGACAGAGAGAGATAGAGAGAGAAACAGAGAAACAGAGAGAGATAGAGAGAACAGAGAGAGAGAGAGAGAGAGGAGAGAGAGAGAGAGAGAGAGAGAGAGAGAGAGAGAGAGAGAGAGAGAGAGAACCAGACTCAATGTGGGCGACACCTGCCTCGACCGGTTGGGGTGAGCAGATTATAATTATTCTATAATAATAATTATAATAACTATTGTTATCCTGCAGCTCTGGAGTCAGGGATACCTGCAAAGAAAGAAAAAGAGAGAGAGAGAGAGAGCGAGAGATGAAAGGTGTATATAATTCAAATACGATGCTTTTTTATATTTGTATTCTCTTGTCTACCTCATTCTGACCTGCTGCTGCTGTCACTACTGAATGTCTCTGGTGTGTGGATCAATAAACTTTTATCTTATGGAGAACATGAGAACAAATGGAGAACACATTGATGTCAGATGAAATACGAACAATGTCTCTTAACATCGAGTTAAGGTGATGTTATGTTTCCGTCTCGGAGTCTTAGTGTCACCATCTCTTAGATTTGAAGTTGAGTTATTTTTAATGATTCGTCTTTGAGAGGTTTTCAGGGCAGAAACCAGGAAACCCTTCATCTGTTTGACCAAGATCAGGAAAATTGTAAAAGTTAATTTTAATTTGAAGTTTTCAGGGAACATGAATTTGTCACAGTGATCCTGAAATAATTAATCCGAGAAAATTAATCTTTAAATACAAGAGGTTAAGAAAAGAACCTTAAATCAACAGAGTAAAGACAAAGAGAAGAGGAGGACGAATAGAGGGAGGAAGAGGGTGAGTATGAGGAAGAGGAGGAAGAAGATGAATAGAAGGATGAAGAAAAGAAACAGGAGAAATAAGAGGAGGTGGAAGAAGAAGACTAAACCACATTTACTCTCTCCCACTCTCACAATCTGACAACCTCACCACATCAACAGACTCTGTACCTGTCCGTCGCAGCATTCGCTCCCTCTGACCTCCTGTTCTATCAGCCCTCCCTTCATCTGCGTCTGTCACTCATGAATCCTAACTTTGCCACAGACTCTTTCTACTCTGTCCTGCAAGTCGTCCCCGGCTCCGTGTTGTCTGACTCGAGCCGACAGAGCCACAATGCGAGCATGAGAAAGGTGAAAATCCCAACACCCTGACGACCTGCTCACTTATCAATCTCTTCTCTTTCTCTGCAGCCAAAAGCTCTTTTTACCAAAGTCAAATTCGATGCTCATTTTTAACCCCAAAAAACTCTTCTCCATCTTGTCCAACCTCGACTAGTCCAGAGCTCGAGGACCCTGGGTGTGTCACTCGACAGCCAACTCTCCCTCACTGCAACAACACGTTCCTGTAGATTCATGCTGCACAACATCAGGAGAACACGTCCCCTTCTCACTCAGAGGGCGGCGCAGGTTCTGGTCCAGGTTCTGGTCCAGGTTCTGATCATCTCAGGTCTAGACTATTGCAACTCCCTCCTGGCAGGCCTACGTGCTTGTGCCATCCGACCGCTGCAGCTCATCCAGAATGCAGCAGCTCGACTTGCTTTGGATAAAAGCTTCAGTGAAATGATATGTAATGTAATTTAACTTGTTTGACTTTGTTATTGTAACAAACTAAAATGTCAGTCACATCACGGTTATCCTACAACATGAACGTATGTGTTTCTATAAAAAACTAAAAACATGAAAATTATCATTTTATTTCATGTGACAACAAAATCAAACATCTCACAGTGCAAACTGCCTATTGTATGTGTTTATATGTATATATATATATATATACACATAGTGAAATATATATATGATCAGGGCTTTCAAATATTATCAGAGCTCATCCTCAGTTTCCACGTTTCCTCTGTCAGTCAATGAATCAAACGCATTTACGATAAATGTTGTAATTGGCCGAACTCTTTCAGGGCAAACCGAAAGAGTTCTGTCTCCAGGACTCCTGAACACTTACAAAAAATATGAAAACATTGTTTTTGGTTTTGAGACAACAAACGAGAAATATCCAAAGTAAGGGTAAGGTAAAAAGTTAATAAAAAACAAAAAGAAGAGAAATGGGATCAGATGACGGCTCGGACGCTTCCTGTCCCAACTTTCTTCCTCAGAACCTCGACCAGACGCTCCAGCCTGAGGAGAGCAAAGACAAAAGATGTCAGTTCAGACTAAACAGTGGGAATCAAACAAACAACCCTAAGGAAGGTAAGCAGACTGAGGTGTGAGGGGGCATGTACAGAATAAAAATCAGTTGACGTATAAACATATATGACACTGGTATCAAGTGTTGACATTTTTTCATATTTACTCGTTTCTACCTGTAGTCAGTTCTACCTGTAGTCAGTTTCTACCTGTTTCTACCTCTAGTCAGAGTTTCTACCTGTTTCTACCTCTAGTCACAGTTTCTACCTGTTTCTACCTCTAGTCAGTTTCTACCTGTTTCTACCTCTAGTCACAGTTTCTACCTGTTTCTACCTCTAGTCAGTTTCTACCTGTTTCTACCTCTAGTCACAGTTTCTACCTGTTTCTACCTCTAGTCAGTTTCTACCTGTTTCTACCTCTAGTCACAGTTTCTACCTGTTTCTACCTCTAGTCACAGTTTCTACCTGTTTCTACCTCTAGTCACAGTTTCTACCTGTTTCTACCTGTAGTCACAGTTTCTACCTGTTTCTACCTCTAGTCAGTTTCTACCTGTTTCTACCTCTAGTCAGTTTCTACCTGTTTCTACCTCTAGTCAGTTTCTACCTGTAGTCAGTTTCTACCTGTTTCTACCTCTAGTCACAGTTTCTACCTGTTTCTACCTCTAGTCAGTTTCTACCTGTAGTCAGTTTCTACCTGTTTCTACCTCTAGTCACAGTTTCTACCTGTTTCTACCTCTAGTCACAGTTTCTACCTGTTTCTACCTGTAGTCACAGTTTCTACCTGTTTCTACCTTAGTCTGTTTCTACCTGTTTCTACCTGTAGTCACAGTTTCTACCTGTAGTCACAGTTTCTACCTGTTTCTACCTGTAGTCACAGTTTCTACCTGTTTCTACCTGTAGTCACAGTTTCTACCTGTTTCTACCTCTAGTCACAGTTTCTACCTGTTTCTACCTCTAGTCAGTTTCTACCTGTAGTCAGTTTCTACCTGTTTCTACCTCTAGTCAGTTTCACTAGTTTCTACCTGTTTCTACCTGTAGTCACAGTTTCTACCTGTTTCTACCTGTAGTCACAGTTTCTACCTGTTTCTACCTCTAGTCACAGTTTCTACCTGTTTCTACCTCTAGTCAGTTTCTACCTGTTTCTACCTGTTTCTGGCAGCTGATAGCTCAAAAACATGAGCAAGTCCAGTTGCCTACGTTCACTACCAAGAGACCAGGACCTGAATGACTGAGAATCTTCACAGACCCGTTTTTACCAAATGCTCAGAACTGAGCAACATGGTTGCTCAGAAGCCGATCCATATGATCCATATCTGAGCAACTCAGCACAGGAAGAAAGATAATGCAGGAACCTGAGATGAGACTGAAATGAAAAAGACGAAGTGGAAATGTGACCCTGTCTGACTTTCTAACAATCAATGAGGCTCGCTCGCTCTCCCTCTCTCTCCATACCAAATTAAACTTCTATCTCTAATAACCAGCAGATTTCTATCACCCCCCCTCCAGAGAACAAATATTCCTCTCTTCGCTGTTCAGAAACTTGGGAGGCTCTTCAGAGCCGGCCGGCCCCCCCGCTGGCAGCCAAATTAGAGCAGAAAGCCGTGGGTTTGAGCCCAGGAGGATGCGTGGAACGCAGACGGACGACTTAAGCTGTTTTCATCATGAATCTCATCCCTTCATCTTCAAGCTGATGAGATGAGAAGCAGCAGAAGAAGAAGTCACGTTATTCAGCATCAGACCGTCATCCTGCACGAGTCGAAATCTGAAGGATTAATTCTTCCTGATCAACTCGCCGACAGAGACACTCACACCATCATCTGAATATGAATCACCACAACCAAATCTCTTTATACCCACATGCTTTAACAGTCTGTGAACACGACAGTCTCGGTTCAACTCAGCAACATGTTTCTGACTCACTGTCACTTTACAGCCTGCGTAGTTTGTTTCCTTCTTTAGACGCGTGAGCAGCAAAGCACAGACAAACTAAATTACAAGAAAAATAACAAAGTTCATTGTAAGGATTGATTAGGACTGACAGGGGAACTACAGGACATGGAACAAATACGGATTTTCTCTTCAATACAAAAATTATAAATCTGTCAAAAGTGTCAACAGATATAAAAAGTATGTGACCATTTCTCTTCGGGACATTAGAATTCTATTGGCTATTGTCCGTCATGTAATCTGACAGTAGGGGGAGCTGTCCTGTGTTTGTTCATGAATCCACCTGTTGCATTTACTGACAGTACTGACTAAGGCCTTTTAACAGATCTTCATTTCGTCGGATCCACAGATGTGAACATGGATCAAACTAAAGTTTTAATGAGGGAACAGTCGTCAAAAATGCTTCTGATTTTCTGTCTGAATGTCGTGGTTGACTTTTTTTTAATTTTTATGACCAGTCAGTGGTGATCATTACAAAGAATCATCTAAAGATGGTTGTGATTAATGATGTGTCTGTGTGTTCCTGTACATATATCTTTGTGACAACAGAGGGAGGACACTTTTCCAATGGGCTGTTTGAGGGTTAAGACTTTTAGGGTTAGAAGTAGACTTAGGTTAGTTTGGATGGTTAAGATTAGGGTATAGGGCTATGGAATGCATTTTGCCAATTAGTGTCCTCACTAAGATAGAAGTAGTGTGTGTGTGTGTGAAGTGTTTTCATTTCTCCAGTGAAAACTGAGCAGATTGGATGTTTTAGTATGACATCACAGCGTCCAGTTGTTATTTACACGTTATGATGATATTCTTTGACTCTGTGCTGGCTTACCGTCGGCTAACTGTCGGCTCAGTGATGGCTTTGAGTTTCTCTTTTCTTTTTACAAACGTTAAATATTTGTATTTTATCCAAACTGAGACATTAAAACTGGACAGTGGCACTTAAACAAATCAATGAATCTGCATCACATTCAGGCTCTTGCCAAACCAGTTCATTTGAAGCTGATTCAGCGTCTCAGCGTCAGCTTCTCTCTATTTCAAAGTACGGCAGAGTTTTATATCTGTGTCTGAGGCGATGTTCAAAGCAGTGATTGGTTTGAACGAGATTAAGATTTGAGAAACGTAGCGATACACACACAGGACAAATGGAGGAGTGTATTGCGGGAAACAGGAGTGGAACAAGAACCTGGATGTTCAGATGAAGGATTACAAACACTAATCATCACTTGTATACGTACATCAACTCAAAATAAATAATGAACTACATATATTTTTCTATTCGCTCTTTCAGCAGCATTTGAGTATAAAACCATGTCAACAGATGTGAAGTATGCGAAGGTAGAATATGACCTGCGGACTCTCTCGTTGGCCTCTCGTTCTGCCTCCTGACAGCGTTGAAGCTCCGCCTCCACACTCTGCTTCTCCTTTGACAGCTGCTGCATCTGGACCGACGGGGGCCGGGCCTCCGGCGGACTCACCCGAGAGTCCTCATCATGGAACAACAAGGGAGAAGGGGTGTGAAGGTCCTGAGAGCTGAGGGGGGGGGGGGGGGGGGGGAAACAGAGCACATTCATCGCCTGGAAATCAGATGACAGAAACAGTTGAGCTGATCAGTGTCTCTCAACCTCCACAATGAAAATCCAACACACTTTCTAAGAGAAACATCTTTTCTATCTAAAATATTATCACTGCATCAATGGAGCTGCAGAGTTATCATCATATCATCACCGTGACATCATCAGAATGGACAGTGTGGATAGGTCTGGATGTGTCCGGGATAATTAAACGTAAACAGATTGTTAATTATTATTAATGTTTTCACTTCAAGTCAAATAAAATAAAGTTCAAAGTTTCATATTTAAAAATTGTTCATGTTTTAGGCTGATATTGATTTTCTACTCTAATGACAATGGAAACCAGTTTATTTCTGATCTGGACTCCGATGTTACCCATGAACAGTGTCCTGATCATCAGCCTCTACGTTGATCTGACTCAAACAGAAACTTTTTAACCAAAACTGAAAAGAGGAAACAAATCTTCTGATTCCAAACATCAGTATTGGTTTCCTCATGGACACACACCAACCACGTGTTTGGCCCTTTGTTGTCCACAAAGCTGCTATACCAGCAGCGAGAAGGCCAGAGGTCAGAGGTCAGTATGTTCCTGATCTGCATCAATGAGGTTTCAGTCAGAAACAGATGTTTGATGTGAAAGCACCATGTCAACCTGATGAAGGTCAGCTGAGATCCAGATCCTTCCACCAATACAGACCTTGTTCTACTTCTGTGCTGGGTCAACTAGGGAACCTTCTAAGTACTGCTTTGCTTTTCCAAGGGATAGAACTCCATGAGAGAGCCACGATGTTATTATGTTACTCTTTACATCATCTCCACTTTCCCAGCAAGGCTTGCACCAAGCACCACCACATCATCAACAACAACACCAACAACAACAAAGGAGGACTATGTTGTGTCTGTACGAGTGTTGCTACTGGTATCCAAAGACTTTCAGGTGAAAAGAACTTTCTGTCTGAATCTGATGATGAGCAGAAGAAAAACTTCAGATGATGAACGATCTGCTCTGGTCTGATGTGTTTACATCATCAGTTAATACATGTTGATGATGACACTGTATCAACAGTGTGGTTGTGGTTATAAAGGAGGCACAAACAAATGTTACTGTCTTGTCAAAAGATAAACTCTCAGTCCTGGTCATGAAAAAAAACACATTTCTGATTCGGTCTTTGAGAACTAGACCTGATCCCGAAAGGGTTAGGGTTAGATCCCAGGATTCATCAAGAGGACGACTACTTTCTGATCATGTCAGATTCTGAAGATTTAAATAATCAATGACTTATGCTGCTGTACCTTGTGTGTATTTCCAAAAGTAATTATTTCAACCACCAACAACTCATCCCCCATCAACCAGGACCCGCTCGCCCAACTGCATTCAGCTAATAGGAATGTTTATCACTCCGTCCACCTGCACAATCTTCATTTGCCTATAGGCCAATAATAAATTGATGTAGGTTGACCCTAACCCGTTTTTACCAGCAGTGCTGGTTTCAGAGTCCAAGATTGAAATCTGTTTTCTTACTATGCATTTGTAACATTTGTAAAGTTAAAAACTGTCTAAATAAAACCCAAGACACTGGTACTAGTTCCAGACCACTGTAACTAATCCTCAGAACTAGTCCCACACATCTGCAAACCCCATAAGCAGGTGTTCATCTTTTATTTTTAATAAGGGTTTTAAATAAAGCTTCAGCATCAACCTGCTCCATCAGTCTGTATTTTATATGTATTATAATACTAATAATAATTAATTATCATTAGTTATTATTCTAACTACTCATTTATATATAAATTAATTAATATTTATATTCTATACTGGAGTCAGAAAGTCTTAGTTAAACAGCTCGTGTTACAGACTCCCGTACGGTGTGCGTGTCTGTGTGTGTCTCTGTGTGTGTTTGTCTGCTCACCATCATCATCATCACAGACAGGTGCAGAGTCACATGTGAACGTTCTTCTATAAACTGTTAATTGTAATAGTAAACCTTCTAAATGTTGCTGCTTTTCAATAGCCTGACCTGTGATTGGCTCGTAGTGCCTGCAGCTCCGCCTCCAGCCTTCGCCTGTCGTCCACAGCACCGCCTCTCTCTGTCTGACGCCTCAGCAGCTCCTCCTGGTGAAAAGTGACATTTTAACCCATCACAGGTTAAGATCAGCAGACGACAAATGACACGACAAGATGCTTTAAACACAACAAATTCAAATTCATGATGTCAGCAAGGTGCTTCAGAGAGAGAAGCTGATTGGCTGAGATCCCTGTCAATCATAAACAGAGATTCATAGCAAAGCTTCAAAAACATCCAGCAAGTTTCCTACGTAAAATAATCATAGTCAACAGGTAGTTAGTCAGATCTGCATTTGCTGAACTTTGTCTTCGGTTCCGCCAAGTTGGCCGTTTGGCTGACGAGCAGGAACCATCTTAAAAACAGTGGCGGTGTGGCCGGTGCCGGTGCCGGTGATGGTGCCGGTGCCGGTGCCGGTGGGACTGCTGAAGAAGCCTGAGAGTTGAGTGTGCTGACTGTGACACGATGGACCAGATACAGACCTTCAGTGACATATGGGCTGTTGGGGGCATGTTATCTTCTCTGGGTGAAGATGGACAACTCATTAGTAATTTCTAATGAGACTTTGTTTATTTTTTTGTTTTGTTTGTTTGTGTTTGAGCGATAATGCGAGAACAGCTTCTTTTATTTTTTTCTGCTAATGGTTCAATAAAGGGATTTTGTAAACCAAACCCAAACCTCTCCTCCCCTACCGGAGGCTAGTACAGTTGCAGGGATTGAACCGGTTTATCTCACTGTGTCTTTGGTCAAACTGTGAGGAGGTTTGACTCCTGCAGGGATTACAGACCTGATTGTGACCCCCGTCTTCTATGTTAATTAAAGCCCTCAAGGTCTCGGAGTATAAAGTGAGACATCAAAAGAGGAGCCAAACCCGGAGAGTCAATATGTGTTTTCTCCAGCAGGGCTGGAGGAGATGCTTCAAAAGAGCTGCTCAACTTATTAATCAGAATAATTTCCAAATGAGATGATGAGCAAGCAGGAGCGACGGCGAGGCAACCTTTCACATGAGGAGTTAAGGTCAGCACAGGAGGAGGAGGGTGGCTAGGATGCAAAGGTGAGAGTGAGAGAAGGGTGAGGAGGACCTTTAATAATCACAGAGGAGGAACAAGACGATGGGGAGGATGGGGAGTTGAGAGTGGAAGAGGGGTGAGGAGGACGGGAGGAGGACGGGAGGAGTCCTTTAGGATGGGGAGTTGAGAGTGGAAGAGGGGTGAGGAGGACGGGAGGAGTCCTTTAGGATGGGGAGTTGAGAGTGGAAGAGGGGTGAGGAGGACGGGAGGAGGACGGGAGGAGTCCTTTAGGATGGGGAGTTGAGAGTGGAAGAGGGGTGAGGAGGACGGGAAGAGGACGGGAGGAGTCCTTTAGGATGGGGAGTTGAGAGTGGAAGAGGGGTGAGGAGGACGAGGAGAGGAGTCCTTTAGGATGGGGAGTTGAGAGTGGAAGAGGGGTGAGGAGGACGGGAGGAGTCCTTTAGGATGGGGAGTTGAGAGTGGAAGAGGGGTGAGGAGGACGGGAGGAGTCTTTAGGATGGGAGTTGAGAGTGGAAGAGGGTGAGGAGGACGGGAGGAGTCCTTTAGGATGGGGAGTTGAGAGTGGAAGAGGGGTGAGGAGGATGGGAGGAGGACGGGAGGAGTCCTTTAGGATGGGGAGTTGAGAGTGGAAGAGGGGTGAGGAGGACGGGAGGAGGACGGGAGGAGTCCTTTAGGATGGGGAGTTGAGAGTGGAAGAGGGGTGAGGAGGACGGGAGGAGTCCTTTAGGATGGGGAGTTGAGAGTGGAAGAGGGGTGAGGAGGACGGGAGGAGTCCTTTAGGATGGGGAGTTGAGAGTGGAAGAGGGGTGAGGAGGACGGGAGGAGGACGGGAGGAGTCCTTTAGGATGGGGAGTTGAGAGTGGAAGAGGGGTGAGGAGGACGGGAGGAGTCCTTTAGGATGGGGAGTTGAGAGTGGAAGAGGGGTGAGGAGGACGGGAGGAGTCCTTTAGGATGGGGAGTTGAGAGTGGAAGAGGGGTGAGGAGGACGGGAGGAGTAAATTACCTTTAACATGAGGGTACAGTCAGCGGACATATCTTTGACCTCACTTCAGTCTTTGTTCAACATTTGTGAGGTCAAAGTCTAAAGTTCAGGTCCAGTTTAGAGTTCAGGTTCAGTTTAGAGTTCTGGTTCTGGGTGGAGCTCGTGGTTTGGGGGTTTGGAGGCTCGCCGGCTCTCTGGCTGTCTCTCTGTGAATTTATCGGCAGCTGCTGTTTCTGTGTGAAATTAAAATCTTTAATCCTCTAGAGTCTCCTGACTCATTAAAGGGCGACAGCTACATTCATCACAATTTTAATTTATTTCAGAGGAAACAGACACAGCATGCAGGAGGAAAAACTGGTGATTCTATAAATCTATTGATTTTACTGAGGATCTGATACCAGCTGATCACCAACATAAACCTACAGATCAATGATTAAAATCAATCAATAACTGAAGAAATCCATGTTTGAATTAATCAATAATTTATGTACTGACGTCTAGATCTTTCTCTGGAATAAAGAAAGTTGACAATCTTCTCCAACGATGATCCACACCTTCCTCCATGTGACCGACCATGTGACCACTGATGGGTTTCAACTGACTTATCGTGATGCTGGCTAGAAATATTCAGTTCGACCTTTTCCATGTCGGGAGCGAGCTGCAGCTCCAGATGTTCTCCTCCAGCTGCAGCAGCTGGAATCAACAACTCTGCTGTGATTGGCTGAAGGCTTCACTGACACATATGACAGGTCTTATGTTTTTATTCTAAGAAATTCCGATCTGGTTTATTTCTCTCCAAACAGTATGAGATGTATTTGAGCTCCACTTTAGTTCAGGATTTTGTCATAATTCAAATAAATAAATGCTCTTCTGGTTTTATCCTTTTGATTTATTGAAAGGTAAATTAGAACAAACATACAGGACCTCATTGACTAAACAAACTACAAAAGGAACAGATTAAGTTGGGATTAAGATAAAAGCTTGTGCAATATATATAACTTTAGAAAAACTGCCCAAAGTCTTGAGAGATGAAGGCACTGAATTTGCTTCATCTACCACCAATGTTTTTTATGAAAGTACATGTATGTATATATAATTTATATTTCTAAATCATTTGGTTTGGATTAGATAAGATTTTTGTTTAAAAAAAAAAGTAAAAACAAGAAATGAGAAGATTTCTTTTCATTTGTCGTCAGTTTTCTCAAATCTTTGGTTTTAAAATAAACATGTTCTCTCCTCTCAATGTTCCTCTGACAGATGTTACATGTGTGTGTTTTCCCTCATATATCGGAACACATCATCATGTATGTTTTCATTAACTTTGATTTAACTGACATGTTCAATAAATAAATCTATATCTGCCTTTGTTCACATTCGTAACATCTCAAGAATCAGGCACGTCATACTTCTCATGCAAACGTTGGGATTAATAAAAACAAACTTGACGGGAAAATTGTGCGCATTCCACGCAAACTCTGACCCGTGCGTACGAATGTTTTGGAAACGGGAAAGTGGCGATGCAGACGTGAGGTGAACTGAAGCAGATTATTGATCCACTTCATCAATAACATTAAAACCAACAGCTTTAGTTGTGCTGCGACAAAACTGTTCCACACGAACCTTCAACACAAAAATATATAAAACAAATTACGTTCAGATTCCATTAAACAGCGGAGTTGCAGAGCTGAGTCATTATAGTTTTTAACAATATCTTCTAACACTGCGTGTATCATCCAGGACGAGTGTGTGTAACAGCAGTGAAAGGGCTGTTCCATCAGGTGAACAGGGCTGTTCCATCAGGTGCACAGGGCGCCCTGGAGATCACTACAGAGAAAAACTATTCACTTTCAAACTTCACTTTCCAAACAACATCCCAGAGGAGGTGAGGATCCACTGATGTGAGGGAATCGGTCCGATGCTCTGAATAAATACTGCGGTGCCACCGGTGCGTGATGCTGCGTGATGTGTGCAGGTGAATGGAAGGAGAGGAGGAAGCAGGGTTCAGCGATGACTGATCAGCTGATCTAGATTCTATAGATCTGTGATCTCCGAGCTGAACTGAGTCCAGCATTAGATCGACTGACGGAACCGAACCATCCCAGGACAAACGCAAGCTTATAATAACAATTCTGTTAAATTCTATAGATTGAGGACATCACATCTGTCTCTGAATTTAATAATCCTGCAGTTTTGGATGATTCAAACACGAACAACAAGTTCCCTCACATTCTGACAGTGTGTTTTTTTGCCTCCACCTTTGAATTGGATCTTTTATTTCCGGCTCGGTTCTTTCTATCATCTTCACTCTCACTCGCTGTGTTAACAGCAGCAGCAGAGTATCAGTGTATTTTATTTATTAATCACATCCCTGCTGTCCCATCAAATGTCTCTTCACCTCCACCTCACTAACAAACACCTCATGTCAGTGTCAGAAAGTCTCACTTCCTCTTCTCATCGCTTGATGCCGTGACTCCGTCAGGACTCACGGTGGAAGCCTATTGGTCAGCAGCATAATTTAATATTCATGATGTGCTTTGCATTGACCATTTATGGTTGAAAGTGGGCGTGTGGAGGGCGGAGTATGAGGCCGCTCCATCTCATTGGCCAAATACATTGACACGCAGAGCGTGAATGCGTAGCACATGGAACACCATTTATCGCAGTTCAAGCTGTCTTTTGGAATACGTATATCGCGCATGTTGATATCGCGATGACTGTACATTTTCGATATATCGTGGAGCCCTAGCATAGGGTTAGGGTTCTCCTCCATCAGTGTCAGTGCTTCCATCACACAGTACTTATACATTTACAGTAATCAGATTACTAGTTTCATATTAGATACTAGTAAAAACTAGTACTCCTCGGTTCTGTAACTGCTATTTTAAGTGGGTGGGTGAAGTCATTGAGTTCACAAAACACTTTTGGATGTTCAGGGGTAAAGAGTGCAGCCAAAGTGACCTCTTCTTCAGACAGAAAAAAACACAACATGTCTCCATACTGCTCGTGTGGTGTCAACTCCAAACATGGTCATTTACATCATGTTTTTTTAGCCTAAATGTCCTTTGTGATCCTCCTCTGAGCTGCGTTCATGTTCGCATGCACACACGGCACACAAGCTCTCGCTCAAGGGCACACGTGGGTTGCGCGTTAGCATCGCTATGTCCGGTAGAGGACATTTAGGCTAAATCCATGGTGTAAATGACTCAATTTACACCATGGATTAGGGTTTATCCTGTTCAAAGTGTTTGGGTAGTTTTCCTCTTGTGAAGATCACAGGATGTCGCACCTTATTAAGATCTATGAGACCAACTGGGAATATGAGACTATACAGATCAAATTTGATTGATGATTAAAGACTTGAGATCGGTCTTTGATCTCGATTCACTGTGTTTTTGAACTCCACCCCTTCAGCCGCCAGCAGATCATGTTGGAGTCTGACGTCAGACCGAGTCCCTGTAACCATCTAACATTTCTAACCAGCATGCATCACATTAAGTCAAATGCACCTTCTGTTTGAATAACAGGTTGCCATGACAACAGAGAAGATATCCCATCATCACCATTCAACAAAGAGACAGAGAGAGTGTGTGTGTTTTTACCTTGGTCGTCCTCCTCTCTCTCTCCCGAGTAAGATCCTGTTCCAGACGTTTGAACTGCAGAAAGAGGCACGATCAGGGTTATTGATCTGATTATCAATGATCGGATTATACCAAATTAAAATAAAATACCAAATGATCTTAAAATTGCAGAAGTATTTCTTTATATAAAAGTGTTGACCAAAGTTCATTTAACAACTACCGCCCTATTTCTGCGTTTCAAAGATTCTGGAGAAATTGCATCATCCTCTTTGCACCGAGTACTTTTTGCCGATAAAACCAATTTACTTAACTCATATAATCATCTGTACTTATGGCCAAAGCAAACTCTGACTTAGTAAATTTCTCCAAATGGTTCCGATTAAACAAATTACCCCTCAATGTCAAAAAATCGAATTTCATTAAAAAAACTAAAGATATTGTAAATTGAACTCTCGTCTCTCCATCGGAAATGACCTAATTAACCAGGTCTCATCCAAAAGTTTCCTTGGAGTTTTGATTAATGAAACTAAGCTGGAGGCGGCATATTCAGTTTGTCTGCAACAAAATCTCTAAATCGATTGTCATCATTGGCAAACTTCAAAGTCTGGTCCATCAGAAATTTGTATCAACTGTTTATTATAGTCTAATTTATCCTTATCTGACATATTACAATATCATTTGGGGAGCCACCAACTCACCTTGAAAAGCTTCATATTCAGCTAAAAATGTTTTGCAGAATAGCCAAATTTTGCAGGAGGGCTGAGCTCCCCCCTCTATTTAATCAGCTTAGAATGCTTTTAAATATTAGGGCTGAACGATATTAGGAAAACATGAGATATGCGATAACCTTGTTTAATATCGGGATGATGACAGGACTTGCAATAAATACAGATAAACAGTCCCTGGTTGTGGACGCAGGGACCACGGACACCAGGGAGCACATCTCCACTTACAGTGTTAATTTAGAGTCTGTTCATACATGTTTGGAGCGTGAACAGTTATATTTACAGTTTTAACAGTAATTTACTGCTCCTCTGTGTCTATCATTCACACTGAGCACTGCACCACCAGCTTCATTTACTAAGTTTATAAAGTCTATTGTTTTAACCCAGACTGAGTTTACACATGTGTCCGATCATTGTTTGTGTGTGGGAGAGAGGAGTTCTCGGTTTTTCTCTCTATTCTCTTCTTCCGACAATGATTTTTCTGACGGAGAAAACCTGTCAATGATCTGAATATCTTCAATTGATCATCTAAGGCAGCAGGGCTCCATCTGATTGGCCAAATATATTGACAAGCACAGCGTAAATTCACGGCGCATGAAACACCATTTATCGTCTTTTGCGATATTTCTATTGCGCACGTTGATATCGCGATGACCATAGATTTTCGATATATTGTGCAGCCCTAATAAATATATATAAACCTGTATGGCAAGTGTTATAAAAATATAACACTTCCCATACATTTAAAGGTTTTTTTCAGTCTAACTGTGACGTACATGTATAATACGAGAAATGTCAAATGGATAAATACTATGCATTGAGCCATCAATTCCCTATCAGACATAAAGGGGCTCAGTTAAGGATCCATATTGCTAATCAGCCAGTATTTCAAATATAAGCTGAACCAAACAATCTGAAATGATCTGTCTGGTGCATCTGTATGTATGTGTTTAAGTGTACACATGATCTGATTATCAATGATCTGATTTGTGAGCATTGGAATCAAACCGACAACCTGTTGTTTCCTAAATTATTAAATGTGCAGCTTCATAGAAGACAGTCAGAGAGAGAGAATGGCTGGGAAACCCCTCCCCCTGTTTTCTAATATTTCCCAGAAGCCTTGGCGGCAGCGGGCAACTCAATGGAGAGGGGGAAAATCCTTTCAGGATGAGGTAGAGGATAGGAGGGTGAGAAGGATTTCCAGCGCGTGGAGTGGCGATCTCAGTGTTAGTCTTGAGGGATACGGGGCTAAGTTGGGGGAACATAATTCGGTCGGGGTGTGGACGCAGTGAGGGATTAAAGATGGTTCAGCGTGAGGGGTGTAAAGTGTGAGGCAATAACTTAATGGTAGTTTGATGCACCGCAGTTGATATCCTGCAAGATAAATTCTAAACCTGAGTGCTACAGTGTGATGCAATAACTCCTACAAGTACTGCATCACTCCTGCAAGTTCTGCATCATCCCTGCAAGTACTAAATCACTTCTAAAAGCACTGCATCACTCCCACGAGTACTGCATCACTCCTACGAGTACTGCATCACTCCTACGAGTACTGCATCACTCCTACGAGTACTGCATCACTCCTACGAGTACTGCATCACTTCTAAAAGGACTGCATCACTCCTACGAGTACTGCATCACTCCTACGAGTACTGCATCACTCCTACGAGTACGGCATCACTCCTACGAGTACGGCATCACTCCCACGAGTACTGCATCACTCCTACAGTTACTGCATCACTCCCACGAGTACTGCATCACTCCTACAGTTACTGCATCACTCCCACGAGTACTGCATCACTCCTACAGGTACTGCATCACTCCTACAGTTACTGCATCACTCCCACGAGTACTGCATCACTCCTACAGTTACTGCATCACTCCCACGAGTACTGCATCACTCCTAGTTACTGCATCACTCCTACGAGTACGGCATCACTCCTACAGTTACTGCATCCCTCCTACGAGTACTGCATCACTCCTACGAGTACTGCATCACTCCTACGAGTACTGCATCACTCCTACGAGTACTGCATCACTCCTACAGTTACTGCATCACTCCTACGAGTACTGCATCACTCCTACAGTTACTGCATCACTCCTGCAGTTACTGCATCACTCCTACGAGTACTGCATCCTCCTACAGTTACTGCATCACTCCTACAGTTACTGCATCACTCCTACAGTTACTGCATCACTCCTACAGTTACTGCATCACTCCTATGAGTACTGCATCACTCCTACGAGTACTGCATCACTCCTACAGTTACTGCATCACTCCTACGAGTACTGCATCACTCCTACGAGTACTGCATCACTCCTACAGTTACTGCATCACTCCTACGAGTTACTGCATCACTCCTACAGTTACAGTGTTGTGCATGAACGAGTTCAAAAGAACGCGTTCATTGAACACGTTCATTTTTATGAGAACGATGAACTGAACGCAACTTAATGACAAATAATGAATTTGAACGGTGAACACGTTCCTATGATCTGAGGTCTAGCTAAAACGTTACGGAATGTTTTCCTTCTCCTGAGGAGAGACGCTGTCGAAATCGAATGCTTGCACCATGTCGTTGCTCAGTGCCCGTAACATTTCCGCGATGTAGCTTAACCTAAACCAACTAACTCGACTTCGCACTACGTTACCCATGATTCATCGCACACACATGTAGTCCAAACAAGCAACGTATTCCAAGACAACAGCTCTCGGACTCATATAAAAATGGCAAGTGAAAGCAGAGACGCAGACTCAGCGACTACATCCGATGCACCTTATTATTATTTGCGGGATTTTTACACATTGTCTGATAAAGATTCCGACAGTAAAAATCTCACCTTTCTGTGCAAATTGTGTCGCCTGCGCTGAAAAAGCAAGTCCGGACGTCAGCCTCATCCGCAACGAATTTAAAACGGCATGTGGAGCTGAAGCATCCAGCCGCCGAACAAGACCCACAGAACAATGACCCAAATGACCCAAATGACCCAAACCACATTGTCTGCAGCCTTCAAGGGTTTGATTTCCCAGCAACAGGTAGACAAACTCGTGCAGGGTATGAATAAATAAACAGGCAAAATTAGCAATAATTAAAAAAAATACATTTCTTTTAGGAATTGATACATATGAAGTAGAGTTTAAGGCAAGGGGTAGTGATGGATAAAGTTTTCTTTAATTCTCACTTTCCACCTTAAAACTATGAAATGAACTGAACTATGAACTAGTTCAGAATTTAAATGGTGAACTATGATCGTGAACTATTCATGTTTACTTGTATGAACTGAACTTTGAACTAGTTCATGAGGTGTGAACTTGCACAACACTGTACAGTTACTGCATCACTCCTACGAGTACTGCATCATTCTACGAGTACGGCATCACTCCTACAGTACTGCATCATTCCTACAGTACTGCATCACTCCTACGAGTACTGCATCACTCCTACGAGTACGGCATCACTACTACAGTTACTGCATCACTCCTACGAGTACGGCATCACTCCTACGAGTACGGCATCATTCCTACGAGTACTGCATCACTCCTACGAGTACGGCATCACTCCTACAGTTACTGCATCACTCCTACAGTTACTGCATCACTCCTACGAGTACGGCATCACTCCTACAGTTACTGCATCACTCCTACGAGTACTGCATCACTCCTACAGTTACTGCATCACTCCTACGAGTACTGCATCACTCCTACGAGTACGGCATCACTCCTACAGTTACTGCATCACTCCTACAGTTACTGCATCACTCCTACGAGTACGGCATCACTCCTACGAGTACGGCATCACTCCTACGAGTACGGCATCACTCCTACAGTTACTGCATCACTCCTACGAGTACTGCATCACTCCTACAGTTACTGCATCACTCCTACGAGTACGGCATCACTCCTACAGTTACTGCATCACTCCTACGAGTACTGCATCACTCCTACGAGTTACGGCATCACTCCTATAGTTACTGCATCACTCCTACGAGTACGGCATCACCTCCTACAGTTACTGCATCACTCCTACGAGTACGGCATCATCCTCCTATGTTACTGCATCACTCCTACGAGTACGGCATCACTCCTACAGTTACTGCATCACTCCTACGAGTTACTGCATCACTCCTACGATCACTTGCATCACTCCTACAGTTACTGCTCACTCCTACAGTTACTGGCTCACTCCTACGAGTACGGCATCACTCCTACAGTTACTGCATCACTCCTACGAGTACTGCATCACTCCTACGAGTACGGCATCACTCCTACAGTTACTGCATCACTCCTACAGTTACTGCATCACTCCTATAGTTACTGCATCACTCCTACGAGTACGGCATCACTCCTACAGTTACTGCATCACTCCTACGAGTACGGCATCACTCCTACAGTTACTGCATCACTCCTACGAGTACGGCATCACTCCTACAGTTACTGCATCACTCCTATAGTTACTGCATCACTCCTACGAGTACGGCATCACTCCTACAGTTACTGCATCACTCCTACGAGTACGGCATCATTCCTACGAGTACTGCATCACTCCTACGAGTACGGCATCACTCCTACAGTTACTGCATCACTCCTACAGTTACTGCATCACTCCTACGAGTACTGCATCACTCCTACAGTTACTGCATCACTCCTACAGTTACTGCATCACTCCTACGAGTACGGCATCACTCCTACAGTTACTGCATCACTCCTACGAGTACTGCATCACTCCTACGAGTACGGCATCACTCCTACAGTTACTGCATCACTCCTACAAGTACGGCATCATTCCTACGAGTACTGCATCACTCCTACGAGTACGGCATCACTCCTACAGTTACTGCATCACTCCTACAGTTACTGCATCACTCCTACAGTTACTGCATCACTCCTTCGAGTACTGCATCCCTTCTTCTTGCTGCACTTAAAGAATCACAACCTCCCTTGTCCTCTGCTTCCTAGACGACTGTTGCTCTGGTTACCGTGCTGCTGGAGATCTGTTGCCTTGGTGACAGCAGCCTGTCAGTCACAGTGAGGGAACAGATGAAGGTTCCTGATTGGATCTTTATTTGTGACATAATCGGGAGGAGGTGGAGTGTATTGAGTCCACCACCAACCTCAAAGCATGCTGGGAGTCCCCCCCTCTTTCTGTCATCTCTCCATCACACATATTTTTTCATCCCCCCCCCCTTCCTGATGCTCCCAGAGTGGTATATGAATCCAGATGAATTGTGGGTAATAAATCCAGCTCTCGGCAGGTTTTTGTAATAAACTTGATAATAATCAGAGAAGAGATGGGAGGGAGAAAGTCTGGCTTCTCTTCTTCAGTCTTTTTAATCAGTTTCTGAATCTTCACTCATTGATTATTTATTGACACTTAATCCAGATTTTTATCAAATTCATTTTTTTCATAACGAGAGAAAATGTCTGATCTATAAACTAAGTCTGATTGATAAACACGACAGAATAACTAAAGAAAACATCACAGGACGTATTAAACTAAACCTAAAAAATGATCCGGACAGTTCATCAATCAATATCTATGATCAGTTATCACCAATCTCGAACTTATCACAGCCAGAGAACATGACGCTTCAACAACAGTTTCTATCAACCCAGTAAAAAAATCATGTCTGAAGAGACATTCAAGAAAAGCTCATTCTGGGGGGGGGGGGGGGGCATCATGACCCAGACACCACAGCGAGCAGCTTGCGTCACAATCCGGGTTAAACAGACAACTTAAAGATGGAGTTCCCTGCAGACACAACATGTTGTCATGACAACATGATACTAAATATGAAAGGGTTAGGGTTAGCCCTAACACACACACACACACACACACACACACACACACACACACACACGCACACACGCACACACACACGTTCCTAAACTTCCTAAACTTGCAGTCAACTCACGACTAACAAACCTCTGCACATCTGTTTCCTGCCTGTTTTCACTTTATTTGTAAATGTTAAATATACACACTCCAAGCACATTTGAATGTATATAGTCTTAGTTTTGTATTGTTCTGCATTTTACTCTTTTTAGTTGCTCTTTTTATCTTGTTTTTATTTTAATTTAACTATTCAGTGCTGAGCTGACCGGTTTCTTCTTGTCCAACACCTTTCATTGTACTGTTGACTGTGTTAACTGCCTATGGCAAATACAATTTAAAACTATATATATACTTATATAATACTAACAGATCAGACTGAGCTAAGAGGAGACCATTACATGAGCCATTCCAGAATCCATCACTCTGATCCTGTTTCTATCTTCAGTAATGGAATAGCTCAGATGGTTCACACATTTATTTATACAATTTTATGTTTTCTTCACAACTCGTTTTTGTCGTGCAGACGTGTCCCCCCCCCTTTGAGTGTGCAATTATACAATCTGTGTTACTGAACTACCATGGCAACTGTAGTGTCCATTAGTGTGTCTACTGACATCACAACTAGTTTGAAAACACAACGTTTCTTCTGCACAGGAGTCACATCAAAAATATTAAAATATGAATATTATCATAATATATATCATAATAAAAGAATATATATATCAGAGCTCTAGACAGAGACAGGTGAACAGTCAGACAGGTGAGTCACCTTGGCAACAGAGCCGTCTCTCTCCTCCATCACAGCCTTCATCTCCTGTGCAGTGATGTCACTTCGACGTTGCTGAGCCAAGCGCAGCCGCTGAACCAGCACTGACCCGAACTCCTCGACTTCCTGGGCGGAGTCTGCATCACAGACACACTGAAGCAGCTCGTCCACATCCTGTTCAGAAAACACGGAATTAATCATGTGATCGATGACACATCAGACTTCAAACATAGAACCTTTAAGACAACAGCGTGTTTTTACCATGTTAGTGTCGTCCAGGTTTATTTTCTCCAACCTGAAAACACACAGAGTTTTAATATTTGTGCTGTTGTGTTAATGTGTTTCCTGTAACTACCGACAGCCTGACTGAAAACAACCGACATCCTGGACGAAAACTACAGACATCCTGACTGAAAACAACCGACATCCTGGACGAAAACTACCGACAGCCTGACTGAAAACAACCGACAGCCTGGATGAAAACAACCGACATCCTGGATGAAAACAACCGACAGCCTGGACGAAAACTACCGACAGCCTGGATGAAAACAACCGACAGCCTGGACGAAAACTACAGACATCCTGACTGAAAACTACCGACATCCTGGACGAAAACTACAGACATCCTGACTGAAAACTACCGACATCCTGGACGAAAACAACCGACAGCCTGGACGAAAACTACCGACATCCTGACTGAAAACTACCGACAGCCTGGACGAAAACAACCGACATCCTGACTGAAAACAACCGACAGCCTGGACGAAAACTACCGACACCCTGACTGAAAACAACCGACAGCCTGGACGAAAACTACCGACACCCTGACTGAAAACTACCGACAGCCTGGAGGAAAACTACCGACAGCCTGGACGAAAACTACCGACAGCCTGACTGAAAACAACCGACAGCCTGGATGAAAACAACCGACAGCCTGGATGAAAACAACCGACAGCCTGGATGAAAACAACCGACAGCCTGGAGGAAAACAACCGACAGCCTGACTGAAAACAACCGACATCCTGGACGAAAACTACCGACATCCTGGACGAAAACTACCGACATCCTGACTGAAAACTACCGACATCCTGGACGAAAACTACCGACAGCCTGGAGGAAAACAACCGACAGCCTGACTGAAAACAACCGACATCCTGGACGAAAACTACCGACATCCTGGACGAAAACTACCGACATCCTGACTGAAAACTACCGACATCCTGGACGAAAACTACCGACATCCTGACTGAAAACTACCGACAGCCTGGATGAAAACAACCGACACATCCTGACTGAAAACAACCGACAGCCTGGATGAAAACTACCGACACCTGACTGAAAACAACCGACAGCCTGGATGAAAACAACCGACAGCCTGGACGAAAACTACCGACACGCCTGACTGAAAACTACCGACATCCCTGACTGAAAACTACAGACATCCTGACTGAAAACTACCGACATCCTGGACGAAAACAACCGACATCCTGACTGAAAACTACCGACATCCTGGACTGAAAACTACCGACATCCTGACTGAAAACAACCGACATCCTGACTGAAAACTACCGACATCCTGGATGAAAACATACCGACATCCTGGACGAAAACTACCGACATCCTGACTGAAAACAACCGACACCTGAGAAACACACACTCCTGACGAACCGAGAGGAAAACAACCGACATCCTGACTGAAAACTACCGACAGCCTGGACGAAAACTACCGACAGTCTGGACGAAAACTACCGACAGCCTGGACGAAAACTACCGACAGCCTGGAGGAAAACTACCGACATCCTGACTGAAAACAACCGACATCCTGGATGAAAACAACCGACAGCCTGGACGAAAACTACCGACAGCCTGGATGAAAACCGACATCCTGGACGAAAACAACCGACAGCCTGACTGAAAACTACCGACATCCTGACTGAAAACAACCGACAGCCTGGATGAAAACTACCGACATCCTGACTGAAAACAACCGACAGCCTGGACGAAAACAACCGACAGCCTGGACGAAAACTACCGACATCCTGGACGAAAACTACCGACATCCTGACTGAAAACAACCGACAGCCTGGATGAAAACAACCGACATCCTGGACGAAAACAACCGACAGCCTGGACGAAAACTACCGACAGCCTGGACGAAAACTACCGACAGCCTGGACGAAAACTACCGACATCCTGACTGAAAACTACCGACAGCCTGGACGAAAACTACCGACAGCCTGGAGGAAAACTACCGACATCCTGGATGAAAACAACCGACAGCCTGGACGAAAACTACCGACAGCCTGGAGGAAAACTACCGACATCCTGACTGAAAACAACCGACATCCTGGATGAAAACACCGACATCCTGACTGAAAAAACCGACAGCCTGGATGAAAACCGACACCTGACGAAACAACCGACATCCTGACTGAAAACACCGACACCTGGACGAAAACAACCGACATCCTGACTGAAAACACCGACATCCTGACGAAAACTACCGACATCCTGACTGAAAACAACCGACAGCCTGGACTGAAAAACCGCACCTGACAAACACCGCAGCCTGGAGAAAACTACCGACATCCTGGACGAAAACTACCGACATCCTGACTGAAAACAACCGACTGGAAAACTACCGACATCCTGACGAACCGACAGCCTGGAAAACAACCGACAGCCTGGACGAAAACTACCGACAGCCTGGAGAAAACTACCGACATCCTGACTGAAAACTACCGACATCCTACTGAAAACTACGACATCTGGAGAAACACCCACTCCTTGGACGAACTACGACACTCTGAAAACTACCTTGACTGAACAACCGACCTGTGCAACTGGAACTAGTGAAAACCCCTTGCCGCATGGAGGAACTATCGCATCTAGATAAACTTGTATTATCTTAACTATTGACTCTTGATTGATCTAGCTAATTATATTTGTCTGCGGTGAAAAAAGTATTTTAAACCGGCCTCAAACAGATGCCCAGCAGCCCCCCCCCCCCCCCCAGCGTTCCCACTGCTAACCTAATGAAACCTGGATCTCTGCAGCAGCTTGATGACCTGAGCAGCGTAGCTACAGCAGCTGTGCAGTAATTTTGTCCTATGCTCCCTGAAGACCACCTGAAACTTTATCATTTTAAAATCACTGTGAAGCTGTGAGGGCCGAGCGGACAGACTGCTCTCTGCTCTGGAGTTTATTTCTCACACAGTCATAACGGTGGACGTGGTATTGGTAACTAGCTGATCTCCTGCCTCTCCTCCTGGGAAGCTCTTTTCATTTAGCCTGCTGCTGTTTTGCTGTAATAAACTGTAATAAGGTGGCCGAGGCGAATCCACTCTGCAGGGAACAGCAGGTAATGAAAGACCGGCCGCCTCCAATAAAGCTCCTCTAACACCCTGCTTACAGCCCATCCAGCTCGGCTCAGCTCGGCTCGGCTCGGCTCGCTCCACAGCCGTCATTAACTCTCCCACTCACACCTCACTCAACAGAAACACTGCTGCACACCATTACTGGAATCAAATCCGAGTAAGAATAAATCTTCATTTATTGTTTCTCAAAAGTTTCCCATCAGACTGAATATTTCACCTTTCTAGACAAACTTCTGCCATAACTTGACTTTTGAACTGATTTAAAACAGAATTACCCCAAAAAAACAGTGAGAAACGATTCTCCACATCGAGACAGGAACGGTACCAGGAGGGTTTATAGATTATTAGGGTTTATGACAAGAAACTTGCCTTTTTGGATTATTCACATGTTTTTGGAAAAACCTGTTGTACTTTGTCAAGCATCTAAGAGTCATCTTCTTCATCTTCATCACTATCATCATTATCATCATCATCACCATCATACACACACACACACTTCAACTAAAACACACACACTTCAACCTAATAGGAAAACACACACATAGACAGAAACACACAGAGAGAAAACGCACGCGCGCCGCACACACACACACACACACACACACACACACACACACACACACACACACACACACACACACACACACACACACACACACACACACACACACACACACACACACACACACACACACACACACACACACACACACACACACACACACACACTCTGACAGATGGAACATGCTCTTCCATATTCTGTCCCTCATAAAAAGCATTGTGGCTCAAATATCAATTACCCTCTCATCCTGGGGGGAGGAGAAGATGAGAGGAGGAGAGGAGGGGGGCAGGTATCATCTCTAATTAGATTTTCTGGTCTATTTGTCAGTGAGAGCTCATTTCACAGTCTTTACCAAAGAGGAGGAAGACGAGAGAGGAAGACGAGAGAGGAAGACGAGAGAGGAGACGAGAGAGGAGGACGAGAGAGGAGAGAGGAAGACGAGAGAGGAAGACGAGAGAGGAGAGAGGAAGACGAGAGAGGAAGACGAGAGAGGAGACGAGAGGAGAGGAAGACGAGAGAGGAACGAGAGGAGACGAGAGAGGAGAGACGAGAGAGGAGAGAGGAGACGAGAGAGGAGGACGAGAGGAGAGGTTTGGTTTTCAAAGTTATTGAGACATTACCAGAGAGAAAAAATACTTTTTTCACAACATCCCTCAAACACAAAACAAAACAAAAAGAAAAGAAAAATTGACAATAAACAACATAAAAAAGAAAAGAAAGTCTCATTAGAAATTACTAATGAGTTGTCCATCTTCACCCAGAGAAGATAACATGCCCCCAACAGCCCATATGTCACTGAAGGTCTGTATCTTGTCCATCGTGTCACAGTCAGCACACTCAACTCTCAGGCTTCTTTCAGCAGTCCCACCGGCACCGGCACCGGCCACACTGCCACTGTTTTTAAGATGGTTCCTGCTAACCCTAACCCAAACGGCCAACTTGGCGAATCGAAATTATTGGGCACAAAATCCCTGAAACCACCTTTTTAAAAGATCAAGGAGTGCTCCCAGCCGAGGTCACTGAACTAATATACTGTGTGTTAGAGTGTCTCAGTTTGAGAGCAGAAACTACCGGACTTCAAGGTTTGGGTCTTAACAAAGTTGTTAAAAAACAAAGGCTCTTCAAACAACCACAAGCCTGGACTCTCCGGTATTACGTGCCGCTTTAAATATCTGCCATGCCTGTAGTACCAAGCTGTAAAATGGCATCAGCCCAGTGAGATCCCAAAACTCTGGCTGCACGAGGAACAGTTCAGATCGTCCGGCTCCTCAGCAGCAGACGAGCTGTGTTGAACCAGCTTGGACCACAGTTGTATTTCAGTCTCTGTGCTATTCACAGTCTAAAAGACTGTGTCGATTAATCCCTGGCCTCCCTCAGCCACAGGCAGGTAGAAGACGGCTACCCGAACCCAGTGCTTTCCAGACCAGGAAAAGTCCATGATTGATCTCTGAATTTTCTCCATCAGGCCTCTTGGTGGTGTCAGAGCAGTAAGTCTGTGCCACAGAGTCGAGGCGACCAAATTATTGGAAATCAAAACTATTCCCCTATATGACAGCTGGGGTAGCAACCATTTCCATCTACCCAGCACAAGCTTTCTCCTTCACTCCCTCCCAGTTTTTTGTTTGAAAGTAATCAGTGCCTAAAAAAACTCCTCAAACTGCTAACCACACCTTCCCCCACTCATACTGGGTACTGCCTGATGCCTCACTGTTGCCCCTGTTCACCCGTGCAGAAGAAGCCTTTCCATCAAGAGAAAGGCTTCTTTCTCTTGATGTGTCAGAACCTGAATATCGTCCTGACAAACAGCAAAAACAATACAAACAATACCAAAGTTAATATTATAACATTTGGATATATCAATGACATATATTATCCATGATTGTCCTGTCAGGCACACAATAGGTTTGGGCGGAGTGAACAATTATTTCTAAGATGTTCTTCAACCTGTTGGAAAACGCGTTGGAGAGTATTTTGTAGTCTGTACAAAGAAGGGCCACCGGCCTCCAGTTCTTGAGCAAGGCCAGTTCTCTTTTCTTGGGCAGCAAGGAAAGCCCTGCTCTCTGAAGAGAGGCAGAAAGGGATCCTGTTCCAAAACCCTCCAGCAAGACTTGATGCAGATCAGGCCCAAGGATAGTCCAGAACTGTTTATAAAAGTCAGCGGGGAGACCATCAATACCTGGAGTCTGTCCTATTGACATCTGATTGACGGAAACTGTGAGATCCTCCAGAGTAAGCTCAGCATCTAAAGCAGCTTTCTCGTCCAGGCTGAGCTGAGGAAGTCATTCCAGGCGCTCCTCTGGGCACTCAATACTGCTTTACTCTTCCCCAAATAGGTTTGCATAGTATTCCATTGTATGGCTCCTCATCTCTACAGGACAGGTGGTGACTCTGCCTCCAGGAAGCTTAAGGCAAGCCATTTGCTTTATTTGTGCCACAGATCTCTCCAGATTGAAGAACAACAACTTGGCCCATCCATTTCCTTCAGCTAAAGGAACGAGACCTCACCAGCACTTCTTCACTCTGTCCTGCAGGAAGGAGCTCAGAGCCACTTTCTTCTCCTGCAGAAATTGACCTGCACCGGGATCTGGGTTTTTATGTATCCCCTCTTCTATGCTCTTAATGCTATCTTCAAGTTTTTTAACCTCTGCCTTTATCCTAGCACTTGAATGGGAGGTATAATACTGGCATAAAACACATATTTGTGCCTTACCAACCTCCCACCACAGCTTCAAAGAACACTTTTGTTGCTCTCCACTGCTGAAAAACTGCTCAAAAACCAGGCAAAAAGTGCTGTCTTGCAGGAGACAGTGGGACTTGACCCTTACTTCTGGCAAAATGATCAAATTTATTGTGACAAAATGATGATCTGTGAGACCAACTGGACTAATGTTGCTGTGCAATAGTCTGGAACTGAGGCTTTGGGAAATGTAGATCCTATCTAGTCTAGCTGCATTCACCCTATTGTTGTTAACCCTAAACCATGTGTATTGTCTGGCCTGCGGATGTTTAACTCTCCATGTGTCTAATAAATCCAGATGTGTTCTGATACTGCTGAGGCGCTGAGATGACTGTGGGTGGGGTTCCTGACTAAAATCTAAAGTGCAGTTAAAATCCCCACCGATGAGGAGTTGGTCCTGGTGATAATTCCTTAGCTAATTTTTTAGCAGAGTAAAGAAACTTACTCTGTCTCTTCCTTGATTTGCGGCATATATGTTTAAGAAGCAGAGAACAGATGTGTCTATTTCTGCTCTGACAATCAACTATCGCCCCTTCACCACCTCAGTTGTTGGGGATGGTTGCATTTGCATTTTCCTTTAATATGATGGCTACCCCTGTGTCGCGGCTAAGGAAACACGAACCCTTCCACCATAAGCTCCAGTCTGTCTCATCTGTTGGGATTTTATGTGTTTCCTGTAAAAACAACACATCAGCCCTTTTTTGAGTTGAGACTTCAGAGACTAGAGCTCTTTTGTGTCCCACCATTAATATTTAGTGACCCTATTGTGAGGCTCCGCATAGAGAGGTCAGAAAAGAGATCGACCGGTGGAAACAAACAGTAAAAGGAAGGAAACCCTGTGTGATGATCTATGATCACGTTACTTTCTGGTATTTCTCACAGTTTTGCCTTTTATTGCTTTTCTCAGAGTTGTTATATGTTTTTTGAGACTGAAGCTTTTCTTTTCATCCAAGAGGTCAAAGCCAACCATTCTTTTCAGTATTCCAACGGATTTAATGCATTTAGTCAGTGTCACTGAAGTAGTCACTCACTTTAACAGACTTTCTGAATGTTTCATCTAGAAATTGATTAGTCTCCTCTAAAGAATACAGTTCCTAACCCTAACCCTGTCTGGTTTGGATCGGCCACCAAACAGGACAGGGACAGACTACAACGGACAGTCAGGTCTGCAGAAAAAAATCATTGGTTCCAACCTGCCCCCCATCCAGGACCTGTACATGTCCAGAGTC
>VCHM03000088.1:0-44062 GCA_006182925.3 Reinhardtius hippoglossoides
TTCACCCCCCCTCAATATTCAACACATCAACTTCCATTAACACCTTTAAGTGACAGGTTGCTGTAGCCTGATCCGATTGAAACAATCATCATTTTGACAGGATTCTATTCACTAAAGAAAAAGAGACAAGCTGATGAGACTCAGACTTTTGGCCTGAACCTTACATTGAAGTCAAATGCTGGAAATGTTGGCATATGACAAGCAGCATGAGTTTAACAAGTCAATACATGTGTGTCAGGGTGAGACCTCAGCTTTGAGTTTCAGTCAACAGCACAGATGGTACAAGAGCACAGGTCTGATGCTCTTATCTCTGAGCCCATAGATGAGAGAACTCAGACATCTGGGGAGCATGATGATGAACACATATAAAGTATTCAGGATGATCAGAAGTATTGGCCTTGTCACAATCTTTGAAATGGCTCCAACGACAGAGTTGTGTATAGTTGATAAGAGACTGAGGCCCAGCTGCACCAGATGCAGCAGCAGCGTGTTACGAGCTTTACGAGCTGAAGCTTTGTCTGTAGAAGATGCAAGTGTACACCGGAAAGCTGAGCGGCGGACGGCCAGAACGGAACCAGGGGTTGCGGGTAGTGCTCGATGTAACGGAGGGACTGCACGGTCGTAACGTCACGTGCGACAATTACTTCACCTCCTACCAACTCGCGCGGCAGCTCCTGGAGAGGAAGCTCACCGTGGTCCCCGAGCTCCCGACCGGGCTGCTCGCGGTCAGGGGAAGAGAGGTGTTCACATCCAAGTTCGCATTCACGCCCACTGCCACTCTTGTGTCCTACATCCCAAAGAAAAACAGGAATATGGTGCTCCTGAGCACACGGCACCCTGAGGCCGACATCAGCGACCGCGAGGACGGGAAACCGGTCATCGTCCTGGACTACAACCGCAACAAAGGTGGCGTGGACAACCTAGACAAGGTGATATTTCACAACATTCTCGACGTCTCTTCCTACAACGCCTTCGTGATATGGAGAGAGATCCACCCAGACTGGATGCTGGGCAAGCGGAACAAGCGAAGGGTGTTCCTGGAGCAGCTGGGAAAGGCTCTCGTGACTCCGTTCATCGCACGAAGGGAGCGCTTCCCCCGCACGGACGCGTCTGCCGCGGTGGTGAAGGCTATTAAAGCTGCTGCTGCTCGCCGCCGCACAGAGAGCTGTTGACTACGATGCTCGACCCGAGTGTCCGGCCTCCTCCATACCCCTAGCAGCAGCCCCGCTCAGGGCGAGTAAGAGGAAGAGGTGTCAGATATGCCCCAGGAAGAAGGACTGTAAAACTCACACCATGTGCCGCGGGTGTAACAAATACATCTGCAAGGGCTGCTCACTTGTCTATTGCACTACGTGTGCGCCCTAATATGGGGGGGGGGGGGCTATGTGAGGGGGCCAACAGCCGGGAGAAGCAGGGACAACACAAGGGTTAAGAGAGAAACTCCTCGAGAAAGAGGAAGAATTAAAAAGAAACAAAAAAATTAAAAAATAAATAAATCAAGGTCGCAATGTGGAAAGACAGAAGATAATAAGAAAGTGTCTTGACATGTGGGAAAAAGAGGCAGAGTGTAGGGACAGAAAACAACATTTAAACAGATGGCTAAGGTTGATAAGAAGCAAACTGAGAAAGTTGAAATGAAATCATATAGATCTCTGTATTCTCCATTACAGGGTGGCAGTCCTCTCCTCGACGCCTGCCTTCCTCCTCCCCTACGACAAAACCCTCCTCCATATGATGTGCAGAGACCAGACTCCACCAATCAACGATCAGGCCCATCTCAGACTCCACCCACCGCTCTCCCAGTCTATGGAGGCGGGGCAGCGGGAGGACTGAATGATGACGCCACCTCTTCCTCGTCTTTAGGCCCCACTGACTTTGCAAAGATATGTCTGCACTGTGGGGGAGACCTCCGTCTGACTTCACCAGACTGGGATGATGCGGTTAATGCAGCATACGTCAATGCTCTCAACAAACTCCTCAACGCCCTGAGGACCGCCTTCCCCAATAAAATGGACATGTCCAGGGGCCAATGAAACACATCTGAAACAGGCCTTCCTGAATGGTCTGCTCCCCCACTACGGGAAGAAGTAGGCCAGACCTGCATCGGGCTTGAGGATGCTCGCTTGACAGAGGTCAGACGTCATGCTGAACATGCTGAATGTCAACACAGAGAAACCAAGACAAACTCAGCAGAAAAAGGATCAACAACTCCAGAAAGCACAGCTAACCATGATGCAGGCTGTGTCTGCCCTGTCAAGGCCACACAGACAAGATAACGCTGATAGCAGAGCCAACTTCACTGAACCAGGAAGAGAGGGGCGCGGTCGCGGACATGGCCGTGGTGAGGGCGAGGCTTCTCTCGACGACCCCCACTTGCCAGAGATGAGTGTTCAATCTGCAGACAAAAAGGACACTGGGCAAAGAACTGCCCCCAACGGCGAGAGGACGGGAAGACAAGAACTTTCACTGCCGACTGAACTACAGAAAGTGAGAGGGGGCAGACGGGGGGGAGACGACCCATCTACCCACCGAGGTTCAGAGAAAGGGAAGTGAAACACACACACAAACATGCTCCTGCAATGAAGTACAGCTTGCTATACTAACCGCACACACACACACACACACCAGAGCAAACACAACTTTGTGGTTCTTATGTTAAGTACAATAGTGATGCTTTTAAGAAAAAGCCTCAACTCGAACTGTGTGTCAACGGTCACAAACTTAATTTCATGGTCGACTCAGGTGCAGGTTATTCGGTGGTTAGGATGTCAGATTTGCCCACATCTCCTGAGATGAGTGGTCGCTTTATATTCTCTCAAGGTGCCAGCGCTGCCACTGGAAAATAACATTTCACAAAACCTCTCAAATGCGCCGCTCAGTTTGACAAACATCCCATAAGGTTTGAACATGATTTTCTGTTGTCTCCCTGTTGCCCAATTGATCTATTCGGAAGAGATTTGATGATTGTGTTAGGCCTCAATTTAGTATCCTCCCCTGATGGAGTGACGGTTACGCACAATTCTTCTTCACCCCCCTTCACAATGTCACAGACCACACATGAGCAGCTGTTTGTATATCAGTGGCAACTTCCTATAAATGCCTCCACCGATCTGCTCTCCACGTCACACTCTCTCGTCACCCCTTTTTCTGATTTCATGCACACTGATTCACTGCACTGCACTTCACATGTGACGGACACAGCAGATCACATTCATGAATCTCTGTTTTTGCCTTTTCCTGATGATTCTCTGAAAGTGTCCAATATTTTTTGGTCTGGTTCCAGAAGTGCAGCTTCCGTCTCACTCACTGACCAGCAGATGGCACTGTTTCGCATCTCGAATTCCAGCCCTCACATCTCCAAGTCCCATGATGACCAGGGGCAAGACTTAGGCCCATTTGTCAGATCATGCCAGGCTGCCGTTGATTGGCAACCCACAACCACGCCTGATGTAATGGATTCACCCAGTCTGAGTGCATTTGATCTAAAAATGTCTCCAACCTTCTTTCTCCAGCCACACGCTCATTTGTTGTGACTGAAAATCACCTTCATTCTTACGCAATGTTGTCCAGCCCCTCTGATGTTTCGCCTTTACTTTCAGATCTGCCTGAAACACTGTGGGCAAAGGACAAATATTATGTGGGCCTCATCAGAAACTGTGATCCAGTCAAAATCACTCCAAAATCTGATTATAGGCCATGTAAACAACAATATCCACTCAGACAGGAAGCAGTGGAGGGGATACGTCCTGTTTTTGAATCCTTGTTGCAGGCTGGTGTAATTGTCCCCTGCCCTGATTCAGCGGTCCGCACTCCACTGTTCCCAGTTAAGAAGATCAGAGACAAAGGTCAACCTACTGAGTGGCGGTTTGTGCAGGATCTGAAGGCTGTGAATGATGCTGTAATTGCTCGATAGCATATTGTTCCCGACCCATACACGCTGCTTTCCCAAATTCCGTCTAATGCAGCGTGGTTTTCGGTTGTAGACTTATCCAATGTTTATTTTTAGTGTTCCTGTCCACAGGGACAGCCAGTACTGGTTTGCTTTTAACTTTGAAAACAAGGCCTACACGTTCACACGCCTATGTCAAGGCTACTGTGAGTCTCCATCATTATACAATCAGGCTTTCAGGAACAGTCTTGAACCCCTCATCCTCACTCCGGGTTCAGCTCTCTTGCAGTATGTTGATGATCTACTAGTTGCCAGTCCCACGCAGGAGCAATGTGAAACAGATACGATCGCTTTGCTGAGACATCTGGCTCGTGAGGGCCATAAAGTCAGCCTCAGCAAACTACAGTTTGTTCAACAAACTGTCACGTTTCTGGGTCATGTCGTCACCAAAGATGACAAATCCCTGTCTGATAAGAGATCAGAAGCTATTGTTAACATGCCCAAACCCTTGACGAAGAAACAACTCATGTCATTCATCGGCACATGTTCTTTCTGTAGAACGTTCCTTCCTGACTTTGCTCTTCTTGAAGCCCCTTTAGGTGTTCTGTACCAAGGCAAATCACTCACTCCTCACGAACGTGTCGTTTGGACTCCAGAGGCAGACGAGGCATTTGTCACACTGAAGAAGACGCTGCAGCAATCTCCCACTCTTGCTCTCCCTGACCCTGACAAACCTTTTGTTCAGGCTGTGGATGAGAGAGACCACTGCATGACTTCCATCCTCCTTCAGTCTCATGGTGACAAATATCGCCTTGTCGCCTACTTCTCCGCCGAACTTGATCCGGTGGCAGCTGGCCTTCCACGTTGTTTGCGTGCAGTGGCCGCCTGTGAAAAAAGCCGTCCTTGCCTCACGAGACATAGTAGGTTACTCTGACTTGACACTCCTTGTTCCTCATGCTGTGTCTCTCATTCTTACAGAACACAATACCTCACATCTCTCTGCTGCTCGCTGGTTGCGGTATCACACTGTTCTTCTTGACATGCCCAACATCACAGTGATACGCTGTTCAACTTTGAACCCAGCCACGCTTCTTCCGCTTCCGGATGACGGGGAAGAACACAACTGTGTGGCTGAACTTAAGTCCAGTGTTCCCCACGACCTGACCTCTCTGACGAACCTCTTTCTAACTCTGACTTGATTCTGTATGTCGATGGGTCCGCCTCACGTGACCCTGTCTCTGGTACTAACTGTGTTGGTTTTTCTGTTTGTTCAGATAACGTTCTCCTCTCGAGTTCTCTTCCTCATCACCTCTCAGCCCAGGCAGCACGGAGCTCATCACACTCACGGAAGCATGCAAATTGGCTACTGGTAAAACACTCACAGTCTACACTGACTCCAGATATGCATTCGGTGTAACTCATGATATTGGCGCCCTTTGGCAACACAGAAACTTCCTCACATCTTCTGGTAAAAAGATAGCACACCACGGTCTCATCACAGATCTTCTGTCTGCCATTTTGCATTGTTAAGAGACATTATTCCACGATGGGGAATTCCTAGCAGAATTTCCAGTGACAACGGCAGACACTTCGTAAACGAAGCTGTCAAACAACTCGGTTCTCATCTAGTATGGATGTGCGAACACACTGTGCACATCATCCAGCCAGTGGTGGAGCTGTGGAACGAGAGAACGGCACACTCAAAACTAAACTTGCAAAGTGCTGTGAAAGACACAGGTCTCGCATGGACAAAAGTCCTGCCTCTGGTGCTGATGTACATGAGGATGAGAAAACGAACCAGGTCTAATCTTTCACCTTATGAGATTCTTTTTGGAGGTCCTCCCCACATTGGTGTGGATCCTCCGTCTTCTCCGCTTCCATCCACAGACTTGTGTGATCATGATATGTTGTCCTATTGCTCTAATCTGACTTCTTCTCTTTCAGACATCAGGAAACAGGTGGCAAGAGCCCTACCAGGTACTGCTCACAACCCACACAGCAGTGAAAGTTGCTGAAAGAGCGACCTGGATCCACGCCAGCCACTGCAAATGAGTCCCAGCTCCATCTGACCAGCTGACGCCTTCAACTGAAAGCACACACACTGATACTTCCACAGGTTGAGAAGCACCAAGAGTGTGGTATGATCAACCACACGAGCGTTCTGCCACAACACAGAAGCAATCTGCCTGACAGCTGAGACCATGGACAGGCCATGGCATCCATTTCGACATCCAGGGTTGTGTGGCCTCAGAGGCTCACTATGCGTGTTACTCATGATCTCCTCTATTATGGTTTTGCACATTATTCTGTCTTGATGCACTCCTGTAAAACTCCTCTTTTCCTACAGTGTCCTCTCAGAACCATCCAGCACATGCAAATTTGACTAGACACAAGAGTAGTGATTCAGGTCCCCTTGATCCGGACCTTATTCCCCATCCCTCCCGACCTGGACACTGACAGCAGATGGTTCTGATGACGATACTCAATTTTAGGTTTTTAATGTTATTTTCTCCCCCCAGATTGCTTATGTGTTTCTGAGTGATTTCACTAGACAAAAACAGCTACTGCAATTATCCTTTCAACTTCATATTTTATGATGCTTTAATTTGAATCTCTGTGAATTTTTAATGTTGATGTGAGTTACTTTAAGAAGTTTGTACATACTTAATCAAATTTACTTCCAAGCAAGAATCAAAAACGTTTTTACTGGATATTTTCAACCTTAGATATACTGTATGTTGACATTTAACATCTTATTACATTTTAATATGAGTTACTTTTGCCAATCAATACAGTATGTTAAATTTTGATAATGGTTAATGAGATGATGATGTTGTTTGACCTGAGAAGCAGGGACAACACAAGGGTTAAGTGAGAATTAAAGGATAAATCAGGATCGAAGATCATAAGAGGCTAAGGGAATAAGAGAAGGACAGCATGTGACACTCTGCTGTGAATAATTATAATAATATCTATTTACGGAGCATTTCAAGCAATAAAAAAAAGTTGCAAAATCATTAGAATTAAAAGTAAATATTTATACTTTTTCTAAAGACAGGAAGTGACTTCGTCCGCCGACCTGATCTCAGACGACAGATCCTTCCAGAGTCTCGAGGCCTCGACTGCAAACTGTCCCCTTTAGGTCTCTGCCTGGTCTGAGACCGATAACAGGCCTCAACGGAGGATCTCATGATACAAGCTGCTGAGTCGGACACTGAAAGGTCAGATGTAGAGGAAAGAGAGACGCTTTGAAAAGTAATCAGGAAAATCTTAACATGAATTCTGCGAGGAGTCCGTGTGAAGAGGCTCAGATGATGTGATCACGACTCTTGGTTCACGTTAAAAGCAGCTGAGTTCTATACAGCTTTCAGTCCATCTGTTGTAGTAAGTTAACAAGAAAGTTGCAATGATCCAGATGTGATGAGATGAAGACGTGATGATCTCAGTGTCTTTAAAAGTTAGGACAGATTTCCAAGATAGTTAATAATGACATAACATAAATAACTGCTCATCTGTGTAAGATGACAGGACATGAAAAAGTGTGGATCCTGACAAATACTATCTTTGTTGTCATTTCTGAAAGAACTTTAATGGAATCAAATGTGTTGGGGACAGACTGAGACACAGAAAAGCATTTAGGACATAAATATGATATATATATCTATATATATATATAGATATATATATATAGATATATATATATGAACCTGTTTTCAGGACATGTCACATGTAATTTACTTCAACATCTCTCTTCGGAGGGCGAGACAATCACAAACCATAACTCACTCAAATTCAGCTGCTATTTGGATTTATTTATACTGGTTGTTGTGGTTGTATTAAGTAATAAAGTACATGACATTATATTCATATTTGTGTGGATGCCCAGAGTCTGAATGTTGTCCATTAAAACGTACATATTACAGTCAAACAGTCAAACAGCACTAAGTGTTAAAACACGGGGTTTGTTGGTGGAGCTGTGGTGAGACATGAAATAAAGTACAAGCTTGTTTTAGTCAGTGTCTTTCTATCAGATGCTAAAACACAGCAAAGTGAATGAGGAGACTTTACAAGGCTGAGACCTTAGTGTTGGCCTGAAGGACTTTCAGACGACAGCAGAGATAAAACATGAGAGCAGGTCTGATGCTCTGATCTCTGATGCCATAGATGAGAGAACTCAGACATCTGGGGAAAAGGAAAATGATAACATAAAGAACACTTTGCAGGCGCACAAATACTAATCTTTGTACACTTATGGAAACAGCTGTGAGGATTGGGTTGTAAAGGGTGGATAAGAGACTGAGGCCCAGCTGCACCAGATGCAGCAGCAGCGTGTTACGAGCTTTACGAGCTGAAGCTTTGTCTGTAGACGCTGACCTGGCTGCCACCGTCACACCAATGTAGGAGGACGTGATCACTACAGTCGCTGATACAAACACAAAACAAGTGTAAGCTTTGTCATAATCTTCAGACATCGGCCCAAGAAACATGGCTGTGCCCGAGCAAAAGTCTTTCATCTGCAGAGTGTCCAGGTCTTCAAACGAGAAATCTAACAGCAACAGAACTCGGACGAGGATGTTCAGTGAACTAATGGCCCAAACCACGAGGATGGCCAGTGCTGTGTTTGTGATGGTGATGATGGTAGCGTGTCGCAGCGGGTGGCACACAGCTACATATCTCTCCAGAGACATCACCAATAGTGTGAGAGGGGAGACTTCAATTGTGAGTTTAGTGAGCATGACCAGAAGACCACACACAGGATACGACAGCCAAGTTCTACAGACACCGAGTAGATACATTAACTGGCTCAGTGTCATCTGCATGGTGTCGGCAACAAGGAGGTTGTACAGGAGGATGTAACGAGAGGACTCACGAAACACTGCTTTACTCCTCAGGGTGAACAACATGGTGACATTAATGAAGAAGAAGATGCAGCAGGGCACAGAGGTCACACTGGAGAACAACAGTCTCTCCAGTAAACCCTGATACTGAGATCCAGCTGTGACATTGTTCAGAGAGAGATTTGCACTCAACATTTTAGCATCACAAACATGAACCTGTTAAAGTCAAAGAAGCAGTAACACAGATTTCTTCTCGCTCGTATTCCCACAACAGTAACGATGTGCTGTCAGCAGAGACGCCTGAACAGGGTCGAGGCTTCTCTGGTTTCCATGTGAGCAGAGCTTGTCTGCAGAGTCCTTCTGTCCTCTCACTGTATATGAACTCTCACATCACGTGACACCAGCAACTGGCTGACATCTTCTGCATCATCTCTCCACTGTTCTCCAGCCCCCTGGTCATGTGATTTCTTAGAAGAACATCTATCTCCCTGGCGAAATTATGGGGGGGGCATTCAATTCACAATGAGCATGTCCCTTTAGTTCACAAAGACATGGACATCCAGTCTGTCCTCAAGGTCTGTGTGCCAATGACTTTAAATAAAGATGGACTACAGGACAGCTTCCAAAAGGGAAAAACATGTGGATCAGCACACAAGTGTTCATGTCTTTGATCGGCTCGGCTTTGATCAGTTATTTGATGCTATAAAAACGGTTGAAATGTCATGATTGACAGCTGACAAAATGGTTTGTGTGTATCAGCTCCCACGGCTCCACTGCACAGACTCACAAACCACAAGACGTCATTGATGTGTATAAAGTTACTAGTGTCCAAACTCGTGTGTTCCGCTATGAGCACCTCTCATTGGCTGAGTCCTCCTCCCGACACAGATCCGAGGAGAAGTTTCGGCTCCTCGGATCTGTGTCGTTACCGGACTCCACGTGTAGCGAGCCGTGTCATCAGAGACCCGTCGATCCAAACACACCGTAACCACCGGGGAGTCGGAACCGGCTGAGACACAATATAGAGACAAACCGGTGCTCCACTTTAACTGGTGATACGTTGTCTTTATTCCAGATGTTTGTCGGTCGCTGATTCGTCCTTTTCACAAACCGTGTGTGTGAAGTGCGGGGATCTACTGAAGGTGTCGTTGAAACAAACAAAACCCATCGCGAGTTAATGTGTTGTGTCCGCGTCACGTTGACACAACAATATCAAATAATAGATATCGTATAAAAAAAAACTTGAAAAGGATTGGAAACGACGTGATGAAGGGAACTAGCTTCAGATTTGCCTCGTCACGTGTTGACAACACACTTCAGACAGATCATCTGCTGATTACACACAAACACTTGCATTACAGAAACTACAAACAAACAAACTATAGCATTTGTTGTTTTCATGTCATCAGATGACTGAAGCTCATCACGGAGAACATCGAGTACATCTCTTAAAATCACGTCTGCTGACTTTAACCAGCAGCGGCAGGAGTGAAGCTCAGCAATCAACTAAAGGCACGTTCACCAACTTTACTCACAAAAATAACTCACGAACTTCCACCTGTTGATGTCAGGGATGTTTTCATGTGACACGTGTTCGGTGTGCGCGCTCTAATGGTCACCAGAGCAGAACTTTGCGTGGAGCTGGCCTCCTCTCAGAACTCGCTGTGTGTCCTATGAACCCCGAGCAGCAGTTTGTGATGTTAGTGAGTCTGCAGCGTTTCCTGTGTTCGGACCATCAACAGGGAACATGGGACTTCCTGCACATCCGGTGTTTTACAGCTGATGGAGTAAAGACGGCTTTGATCAGGTGAAGCAGCGAACATCAAAGCGGCTCGGTGGCGTCATGAGGTCGTCATGACGTCATCAGGCCAGAAGCTAATTCACTTCATCGCGTCCTATTATCTGACGTCAACGTGAACGGACACATCACATCAACACGTGATGGGTTTGGTTCGAGGTTTATTTCACCTTCAGTAGATCACCGCACTTCACACACGCACGCGCTTTGTGAAAAGGACGAATCAGCGACCGAGTCTGCAGCCGACCATCAACATCTGGAATAAAGACATCACCAGTTAAAGTGGAACACCGGCAGCAAGATCATTTCCGCTCCTGCTAACAACACGTTAGCTCCGCGAACACAACTCACACCGAGTCATCAGTCACACAACTCCTGCCTCACACACACCACACACACACACACACACACAGTGAACATGTACAGTGGGGCAAAAAAGTATTTAGTCAGCCACCAATTGTGCAAGTTCTCCCACTTAAAAAGATGAGAGATGCCTGTAATGTTCATCATAGGTACACTTCAACTATGAGAGACAGAATGGGGGGAAAGAATCCAGGAAATCACATTGTAGGATTTTTAATGAATTAATTGGTAAATTCCTCGGTAAAATCAGTATTTGGTCAAACAAGCCAGATGTGTGTCTCTCACAGACCTGTAACTTCTTCAAGAGGCTCCTCTGTCCTCCACTCGGTACCTGTATTAATGGCACCTGTTTGAACTCGTTATCAGTATGAAAGACACCTGTCCACAACCTCAAACAGTCACAATCCAAACTCCACTATGGCCGAGACCAAAGAGCTGTCAAAGGACACCAGAAACTAAACTGTAGACCTGCACCAGGCTGGGAAGACTGAATCTGCAATAGGTAAGCAGCTTGGTGTGAAGAAATCAACTGTGGGAGCAAGTATTAGAACATGGAAGACATACAAGACCACTGATAATCTCCCTCGATCTGGGGCTCCACGCAAGATCTCACCCCGTGGGGTCAAAATGATCACAAGAACGGTGAACAACAATCCCAGAACCACACGGGGGGACCTAGTGAATGACCTGCAGAGAGCTGGGACCAAAGTAACAAAGGCTACCATCAGTAACACACTACGCCGCCAGGGACTCAAATCCTGCAGTGCCAGACGTGTCCCCCTGCTTAAGCCAGTACATGTCCAGGCCCGTCTGAAGTTTGCTAGAGAGCATTTGGATGATCCAGAAGAGGATTGGGAGAATGTCATATGGTCAGATGAAACCAAAATAAACTTTTTGGTAAAAACTCAACTCGTCGTGTTTGGAGGAGAAAGAATGCCGAGTTGCATCCAAAGAACACCATACCTACTGTGAAGCATGGGGGTGGAAACATCATGCTTTGGGGCTGTTTTCTGCAAGGGGACCAGGACGACTGATCCGTGTGAAGGAAAGAATGAATGGGGCCATGTATCGTGAGATTTTGAGTGAAAACCTCCTTCCATCAGCAAGGGCATTGAAGATGAAACGTGGCTGGGTCTTTCAGCATGACAATGATCCCAAACACACCGCCCGGGCAACGAAGGAGTGGCTTCGTAAGAAGCATTTCAAGGTCCTGGAGTGGCCTAGCCAGTCTCCAATCTCAACCCCATAGAGAATCTGTGGAGGGAGTTGAAAGTCCGTGTTGCCCAGCGACAGCCCCAGAACATCACTGCTCTAGAGGAGATCTGCATGAGACCAGCAACAGTGTGAAGCTTGTGAAGACTTACAGAAAACCTTTGACCTCTGTCTTTGCCAACAAAGGGTATATAACAAAGTATTGAGATGAACTTTTGTTATTGACCAATATTATTACCATAATTTGCAAATAAATTCTTTAAAAATCAGACAATGTGATTTTCTGGATTTTTTTTCTCATTCTGTTTCTCATAGTTGAAGTGTACCTATGATGAACATTACAGGCCTCTCTCATCTTTTTAAGTGGGAGAACTTGCACAATTGGTGGCTGACTAAATACTTGTTTGCCCCACTGTATATGGTAAAACACAGGGGGCGGCACAGAAGAGGTCCTTGGTGAGGAGCCTCAGTTATCAGTCTAACGTATTCTGCTTCCTCAATGTGCAGCTGGGCAGATTCCTTATCAGATTGACACATGTTCGTGTTACTGGGCAGTTGCTGCAAAGTTCTGTGGTGGGAAAATCCCACTGAGCAGGTGTCTCACTGCTGTGACCCTGACAAACAGGGTCACAGCAGTGAGACACATGATGATCTCATGTCTCCCTTCATACCACGTTCCATGAAGCGCCTCTTTGTATAAGTTCTGGCCTTGAGCACCCAGTGTGTTTGAAGAACCAACTCTCATACACATGTTGTTCAGTTACACAGGTTACAGTAGCGCCCCCTAAAGGGTAGCCCCGGCGACACGATTGGCCGACATGTTCAAAAATCGATGGGGACATGTGTCTTTTCATAACAAACAAATAAGTCTCTTGGATAGATATGCTAGACCAAACAGGAAGCCCGCCATTTTGGCTTTAGTGGCCATTTTGGCCATATTCCACATTTTTACTTTGAAGTACTTGTCCCAGGGCTTTCATCAGATCAACTTCAACTTCTGGGAATGTCATCTCAACAAGATGGAGATATGAACTGACTCGGTATATATGATTTCATCACACGCTGTGACCGTGGCGTGGCATAGCATTTTCATTACACGCCATCAAAACACGAGGTTCTGTATCTCGGACATACATGGTCCAATCGAGTCCAAACTAGACATGTCGGACAAGAGTCCCGGCCTGATGACATCTACAGAGAAACATGGCTTAAAAATACAGCGCCACCTGCTGGCTACAGGAAGTGACATGTTTTATACTTTGATGCACTGCTCCTGGCTGCTTAACAATATTGAGCTCAAATGAGCTGAGAGAAGTCATTGGACCATGGTCAGAATTGTGACATTTCCTCAAACCGTGTAAACATTGAGGTGCGGCGAAGGTTCATCCTTCGCCAAAGGACACGATGTTGTCATAACTCCAGTGTGCATTGTCCTATCACCACCAAACTTCTGTCTCATGATCAGACACCAAGCCTGAACAGCTCTATGTGTCAATATTTCCTCAGGGTCATAGCGCCACCTACTGATCAGTGTGAAAAATAAGTTGTTGTAACATTGTCCAATTGACACAAAATTGCTCACGCTACATCAGAGCCCCTACTTGAACAGATCTATTAGTCTGTATGTAATAATAGTGATTGCGCCACCTACTGGCAACAGGAAGTAAGCTTTGTTTTACAACTATCATTCGATTTACATAAAATGTTCACAGTGTGATGTGCAATTGATTGCGTGGACCGTAATGAGCAATTAGCAGGCAAGGATCGACATTGCGTGACGGACGCAGGAAGTGAAGCGTTGTCCTTGCCGCATTGCGCAAAACGCGTGCAACGCAGAGACGGGCGCTTGGTCATTGATCTCCACCGACCGCAACAGGCTTCAACGTGCGTGTGCTCGGGCCCGTCAGTGCTGCAACGTAGCCCTAGTTCACATTTTCCTTCGTTTTGGAACAAAATCAAAAAGTACAAAACACGAACAAGGTTAAAATACTAAAGTAAAAGACTGTTTATACATAAAAAATAACAAGTACCAACTGTACAAGGAGTCTCCTTCTTGCTTCTCACTTCTCTGACAACTAATTCTCAAAATGTAAAAAACATTGAAATACTTATTGTTCCATGTATTTTATTACAGAGATGATGATACATAAATGTTTAAAAACAGGATTACATAATAAACCAAGGGAGTACTTGGTAAACTTTGAGTCCAGATCAAGGCTTGTATTTCACTTTCGTTAACAAAGTGAGAAAGGAGTTCAACATTTTCACAGATTTCTCTGAGAATAATTCATGGATCTTGATGAAAATCTGTCATATTTATGGCGATGATATTGTAATTATAAGTGCAATATATATGATGTTTGTGTAATTTGGTGCCGATCTGAATAAAAATCCTGAGCTAGTGAATTTAAATGTGGTTTCATAAGGAGACTGTTGGGCCTTGGCAGAGGAATGGGACATTCTCGGTTTTCATCATTCCATCAATAATGTTAACATTTTACTTTGAAATTTAGCTTTTCATCAAAACTGAAAACAAGTGTATTAAAGGAACTATCCAGGGACGTATCCGGTGCACCCTCTTCCCCTTGACTGTGCACGTTCACTGTGGAGACAAGCCTTTGCTTGGATTCATTAGACTAATGACTGATTGTGTTTTAATTACTTTAGCTGCATCTAATTCACATAAATCTCAGCCTTAAGATTTCAGTCTTAAATATTATCTTGACCAGTAGAAAGTAAAAAATCACTGACATTGGTCTGTGCTGGAGAATGAATGAACATAAAGGGATAAAACCTTTTTATAAACAGTCTATGGATAAAACACTTGTTTGATAAACGTGGAGGTCACGAGGGTGGGGGGGGGGGGGGGTAGGGTCAATGCTCGGGTCTGAACATGAAAATAATGCAGTTTTAACAACTCAAGTTTAAATGGACTGAAAACATGTGACACTATGAAGACCAACACAAAAGTTATATGACATCATTTTATTTCATGTTGTGGTGATTCCACACAGGGAGCTTTTCTTTAAAGTCAAACTAAAACGTTCCTGGAGGAACAGAAGAAGGCAGAAGTTACAGCTGCACATTAGACGACAATGATGCAACTTGAATTATATCCTTTTGAAATGTTTATGCCTAATGAAGTGAACTAGTTACCTTAGGATCAGGCTCATATCTGAACCACACCTCCAGAACACATCAGTCTGACTCAGCCTTTTTTCTCCCCTCTCCATTCTTCTTCCTCTCATCACATCCCACCTCCCTTCATCCTCTTTCTGCTTCTTTCCTCCTGCACTCATCTCTTCCTACTCATATTCAGTCTGGTGCACACCTATTCTCATTCTCTGTACCATCTGAGGCCTGTGATCAGGACCATTTTCTGTCTGAACCCGACTGAGCCAGAGAGAAACCTGAGCCTGATGTTTCCCCCAATTACAGGCAAAAAATCAAGTAGCCCAGCCAGCGTGTCTGAACCCACCTGAAGCCGACATCATCTCAAACGTTCTGTCAGGTCCCGACGGGTCCCGACGGACTTGGGGTGGGGAACAGACGGATGAAGTCTTTAACCTTCACCCCCCCTCAATATTCAACACATCAACTTCCATTAACACCTTTAAGTGACAGGTTGCTGTAGCCTGATCCGATTGAAACAATCATCATTTTGACAGGATTCTATTCACTAAAGAAAAAGAGACAAGCTGATGAGACTCAGACTTTTGGCCTGAACCTTACATTGAAGTCAAATGCTGGAAATGTTGGCATATGACAAGCAGCATGAGTTTAACAAGTCAATACATGTGTGTCAGGGTGAGACCTCAGCTTTGAGTTTCAGTCGACAGCACAGATGGTACAAGAGCACAGGTCTGATGCTCTTATCTCTGAGCCCATAGATGAGAGAACTCAGACATCTGGGGAGCATGATGATGAACACATATAAAGTATTCAGGATGATCAGAAGTATTGGCCTTGTCACAATCTTTGAAATGGCTCCAACGACAGAGTTGTGTATAGTTGATAAGAGACTGAGGCCCAGCTGCACCAGATGCAGCAGCAGCGTGTTACGAGCTTTACGAGCTGAAGCTTTGTCTGTAGACGCTGACCTGGCTGCCACCGTCACACCAATGTAGGAGGTCGTGATCGCTACAGTCGCTGATACAAACACAAAACAAGTGTAAGCTTTGTCATAATCCTCAGACATCGGCCCAAGAAACATGACAAGGGTTCCACAAAGGTCTTTCATCTGCAGAGTGTCCAGGTCTTCAAACGGGAAATCTAACAGCAACAGAACTCGGACGAGGATGTTCAGTGAACTAATGGCCCAAACCACGAGGATGGCCAGTGCTGTGTTTGTGATGGTGATGATGGTAGCGTGTCGCAGCGGGTGGCACACAGCTACATATCTCTCCAGAGACATCACCACCAGTGTGAGAGGGGAAACTTCAATGGTGAAATTAGTGAGCATGACCAGAAGACCACACACAGGATACGACAGCCAAGTTCTACAGACACCGAGTAGATACATTAACTGGCTCAGTGTCATCTGCATGGTGTCGGCAACAAGGAGGTTGTACAGGAGGATGTAACGAGAGGACTCACGAAACACTGCTTTACTCCTCAGGGTGAACAACATGGTGACATTAATGAAGAAGAAGATGCAGCAGGGCACAGAGGTCACAGTGCCCATCATCACTCTCTCCAGAAACATCAAACCAGTAGTAATGTTGGCTTGAGCTGTACGGGACATCTCAGAGAAGCATCTACCACATGAGAAGCTAGAACCTGTGGATGTATCTGGAAAACAACAGCACAATAAATCTCTTCATCTGTCCCCTGTATTCTGAGAACAGTGGAAAAAACACAAAGAGGCTCGTTGAGTTGCATCCAAAACCCAAAGCAGTCACATTTCCCTGTGCAGATCATTAGCAGGTCAGTCAGTGTGTCTGTGTGTGAGCAGCTCTGCTGAGGGAACACGTTCCCACCGTCTGTATATCAGCTTCACACCAGTTCACGTGACTCGGACATGTGACCACGTTGTACACTGGGGTTAAAGGGGCCTAGGCTAGATTATACCCCCATGATATCAGCAGTGTTGAGTGATATACACAAGAATTACTTAATTTTCCAACATTTTATTGGGGGTTCAGCTTTGTCAGGTAAGTTAAGTGAGAAAACTAACTGACTTAAATCTTAAAACTCTAAAACATAGACTTTTATTACTTCAACCAGAAAAAAAGAAAAAATATTAGACTTCCACAAAGATCAAAGATTACTACGTCCTGAAACTTCCACTTCTAAGACTAGCAAGTCCTCGCTACAATATAAAAGTTCAAAGTTAAACACTGATAACAACATCAAAATGATCATGCTTGTTTTCAAGATAAAGTGCATGTTCTGTTGATGACTGCAGATTGAAGCTTGCGGGATAGGTCAACCAGTCCATGGAGTCACCGACTTTTGTGTGGATGATGATGTCGCAACTCAACAGATTCGCTGTGGCCATGATCTCTGCATCAGTTGCCCAGACTCCATCACGAGAGATGCCAGAGGTGTTCACATATTCATTCACATTTTGGTTCAAGTAGTCCTGTATATTTTTTGTCAAGTCAGTGTTCATGTGGTGGACGACTTTATCTCTGAGAAGGGAGTGGTTGTCCTCTGATCCTGTCAGGATGTTGCTGATGGCCCGGATGTAGCAGTTCCCATCACCTTTGGCTTTATATGTACGCCGTGGTTGTCCAAGGTGCTTTGTGCGTCCACAGTACACAACCTTACCAAACGTAAGGCCAAGAGTGGTGCTAAGATACTTCCTTCCTGAACTTGGAAGTGGGTTGAAAGTCTTGGTCTGCTTGTGTTTCTGTGAGATGTAGATGTCATCATTGTCTGGTTCTTCACGTGGTCTTTTGAGTGTCTTTTGCTTTGGGCTGTCATTGGCAGAGTTACTGGGAGAATCATCAGGGGACTGGGGTGGTGGAGAAGCCTCTTCATCCTGGTAAATCTTAAGGTTGCTGACGTGGTAGGTGTTCCTCAGTATCTTGTCAGTTTTATTGTTCTTAAGTTTTACTCGTCCCTTGGTCAAGGATTCCACAACTAAGTAGGGTCCAATCCAACGTGGTTCCATCTTGGAACCCATGCGATTAATACGGCGCTGATTCTTTATATAAACGATGGAGCCAGCAGTGATTTCTTTTTTGCTGTTGTGTCGGCGATCAAAGGCATGCTTCTGGTGTTCCTGGGCAGAGTGGAGGTTGGTACTGACGGTTGAGGGGAGCTTTTTATGAATGGTTGTCAGTGTATCCAGCACATCAGGATTGGCATCATCTGAAAGGGGCATGGGGTCCACAGTGTCATCTTCTGAGGGTTTGAGGTCCATAGGAAGCTTGGCCTTCCGTCCATACATGACCTCAAATGGAGTGCACTTGGTTGAGGCATGCACAGATGTGTGATAGGCAAACAGAACACCAGGGATGAACTGGTCCCAGTTGTTTCTTTGGTCATTGACAAGCTTACTAAGAGATTCTTTGAGTGTTCGATTGTCACGTTCCCGTTGGCCATTTGTTTGTGGGCAGTAGGCAGATGAAATGCGGTGATCTGTTTGAAAATGCTCCATCAGGTTGTCGATGATCGAGTTCACAAACTCTCGTCCCTGGTCGCTAATCAGAGTGTCCATACAGCCAAGGCGGCAAATAACAGAGTACAAAACATTTGCTACTGACTTGGCACTCTTATCTGGAACAGCTTTTGCTTCAGTCCACTTGGAGAAATGATCAGTGGCAGCAACTATATATTTGTTGCCATTTGATGTTTCCTGAAGGGGACCGATCATATCAATCCAGACTAAGCTCCATACTTTTACAGGCACTGGTATACTGTTGAGTGGTGGAGCCTCCTTGCTGATTTGGGGATTTATGCCAAAACATTTTTGACAAGCTCTGACATGTTGGTGAACGTCGTTCTTCATTCCCCTCCAGTAATAATGGTCAGAGATTTTGGCTAACATTTTATCTCTGCCAAAATGGCCACCAGAAATTGGGTTGTCATGACAGGCCTTCAGGATATTTGGCAGTCGGCTTTTAGTGAGAACCTCCTTGTCCCCACGGTAAAGAATCCCTCCTTCTGCTCGATATGGCTTAGCTGTTTGTCTGAACTGGGACTTGGCATTTACACGTTTCTCTGGAGGTAGATCGTAGATCCACTGGGGATACTTTTGTTGTGTTGTGTCAAAATTGACACATTTGAAATTGACTTTAAAAATTGGTAAACTAAAGAGTTTGGTGTTAGAGGAAGCAGCTATCCCACCTCGCCTCAGCAAACTCTACTCCTCTGCTTGCATTAAGCGGGGCTTATATAGGCAAGTTTCACCCCTGGCGCCTCCCCCAAAAAAAGAAAAATTCCAAACTTCTTAACAGTTCTACAGTAAAGTACGGCACCTTTATTTATCACAAGAGCTAAGAAGAAATGCAAAGTGCACACTAAAGAATCTAAACAAATGACAACTTAGCTAGCAAACAATAATAATAATAATAACAAACAATAAAAGAATATATGCAAGTTTGCTTTCAATTAAAATGATATATTGTAAAATATGTTACACGTATTAAATAATCAAAATAGAATATGCAAAATAAACAAACAAATAAATAAATAAATAGTACAAATTAACTTTGTCTCAAGAACTATTTACATTCCACTCCCTAGCATCACACTTCAAGGGTTACAGTGCAATCCTTCTGGCCGTCCTCGCTGCAAAGGCTTCAGCCATCATCTCACGTTTGTCAGGACGTCTCTTGCATGTCTGGGCCTCTCAGGGAGTGGAGCAGGGATACCGGGCAACATTCAACCAATGATATTAAGAATGTACTGCACTAGGTGCATGCAAGTTTCGAAAAAATAATTAGTTAAATTTGTTATTGTCCGTTCGACCCACACTCGACCCATACCCTCTTTAGATTTTTGGCAAATTTTCCCCTGATGTTAAATATATTTTTTAATGTCAAAATATTGGTTGGAGAAAAAGAAAGGGCGCAAACAACTCTGCCCAGCAAAAAAAGCAGTTTTTGGTGCCCCCCTCTAGGTGGCGCTCTAGGCAACCGCCTTTGTCGCCTATAGGAAGGACCGGCCCTGCCTGGAGGGGTATAGCCTGGCCTAGGCTATTTTACACCCCCGGGTATAGTTTGGTCTAGGACAGTTTATCCCCGGGGTATACTCTGGTATACCCAGGTTTAATCTGGGCGGGGGTTAATTTGGCCTGTTACACCGGCTCTAACTATAAGCTTTATCAAAAAGGAAGGTTTTTAGCCGACTCTTAAACATGCAGATGGAGTCTGCCTCCCGAGAAGTGGGAGATGATTCCACAGGAGAGGAGCTTGATGCTGAAGGTTCTGGCTCCTCCTCTACTTTTAGAGACTTTAGGGACGACAGCCTGAATTCTGGGAGCTCAGGGCTCTAGTGGTGATAAGGTACTATCAGCTCTTTAAGATATAATGGTGCCATATTATTTAGGGCCTTGAAGGTGAGGAGGAGAATTTTAAATTCTATTCTAGATTTAACCGGAAGCCAGTGTAGTGAAGCTAACACAGGAGACATGTGGTCTCTGGTCCTGGTTCTCTGGTCCTGGTTCTCTGGTCCTGGTTCTCTTCAGGACACGTGCTGCAGCATTTAGGACAAACTGCAGAGTCTTTAATGACTTCCTGCTGGAGCCTGATGATAAGGAATTACAATAATCACGTCTGGATGGAACAAAAGCGTGGACTAGTTTTTCTGCATCCTTTTGCGAGAGGACATGTCTGATTTTTGCGATATTACGCAAGTGGAAAAAGGCGGTCCTAGAAATGAGTTTTAAGTGAGAATTAAAGGATAAATCAGGATCGAAGATCATAAGAGGCTATGATGTGACACTCTGCTGTGAATAATTATAATAATATCTATTTACGGAGCATTTCAAGCAATAAAAAAAAGTTGCAAAATCATTAGAATTAAAAGTAAATATTTATACTTTTTCTAAAGACAGGAAGTTGGTTCACGTTAAAAGCAGCTGAGTTCTATACAGCTTTCAGTCCATCTGTTGTAGTAAGTTAACAAGAAAGTTGCAATGATCCAGATGTGATGAGATGAAGACGTGATGATCTCAGTGTCTTTAAAAGTTAGGACAGATTTCCAAGATAGTTAATAATGACATAACATAAATAACTGCTCATCTGTGTAAGATGACAGGACATGAAAAAGTGTGGATCCTGACAAATACTATCTTTGTTGTCATTTCTGAAAGAACTTTAATGGAATCAAATGTGTTGGGGACAGACTGAGACACAGAAAAGCATTTAGGACATAAATATGATACATATATATCTATATATATATATAGATCTATATATATATATGAACCTGTTTTCAGGACATGTCACATGTAATTTACTTCAACATCTCTCTTCGGAGGGCGAGACAATCACAAACCATAACTCACTCAAATTCAGCTGCTATTTGGATTCATTTATACTGGTTGTTGTGGTTGTATTAAGTAATAAAGTACATGACATTATATTCATATTTGTGTGGATGCCCAGACTCTGAATGTTGTCCATTAAAACGTACATATTACAGTCAAACAGTCAAACAGCACTAAGTGTTAAAACACGGGGTTTGTTGGTGGAGCTGTGGTGAGACATGAAATAAAGTACAAGCTTGTTTTAGTCAGTGTCTTTCTATCAGATGCTAAAACACAGCAAAGTGAATGAGGAGACTTTACAAGGCTGAGACCTTAGTGTTGGCCTGAAGGACTTTCAGACGACAGCAGAGATAAAACATGAGAGCAGGTCTGATGGTCTGATCTCTGATGCCATAGATGAGAGAACTCAGACATCTGGGGAAAAGGAAAATGATAACATAAAGAACATTTTGCAGGCGCACAAATACTAATCTTTGTACACTTCTGTAAACAGCTGTGAGGATTGGGTTGTAAAGGGTGGATAAGAGACTGAGGCCCAGCTGCACCAGATGCAGCAGCAGCGTGTTACGAGCTTTACGAGCTGAAGCTTTGTCTGTAGACGCTGACCTGGCTGCCACCGTCACACCAATGTAGGAGGTCGTGATCACTACAGTCGCTGATACAAACACAAAACAAGTGTAAGCTTTGTCATAATCTTCAGACATCGGCCCGATCAACATGGCTATGTCCGAGCAAAAGTCCTTCATCTGCAGAGTGTCCAGGTCTTCAAACGGGAAATCTAACAGCAACAGAACTCGGACGAGGATGTTCAGTGAACTAATGGCCCAAACCACGAGGATGGCCAGTGCTGTGTTTGTGATGGTGATGATGGTAGCGTGTCGCAGCGGGTGGCACACAGCTACATATCTCTCCAGAGACATCACCAATAGTGTGAGAGGGGAAACTTCATTTGTTAGTTTAGTGAGCATGACCAGAAGACCACACACAGGATACGACAGCCAAGTTCTACAGACAGCGATTAGATACATTAACTGGCTCAGTGTCATCTGCATGGTGTCGGCAACAAGGAGGTTGTACAGGAGGATGTAACGAGAGGACTCACGAAACACTGCTTTACTCCTCAGGGTGAACAACATGGTGACATTAATGAAGAAGAAGATGCAGCAGGGCACAGAGGTCACACTGGAGAACAACAGTCTCTCCAGTAAACCCTGATACTGAGATCCAGCTGTGACATTGTTCAGAGAGAGATTTGCACTCAACATTTTAGCATCACAAACATGAACCTGTTAAAGTCAAAGAAGCAGTAACACAGATTTCTTCTCGCTCGTATTCCAACGACAGTAACGATGTGCTGTCAGCAGAGACGCCTGAACAGGGTCGAGGCTTCTCTGGTTTCCATGTGAGCAGAGCTTGTCTGCAGAGTCCTTCTGTCCTCTCACTGTATATGAACTCTCACATCACGTGACACCAGCAACTGGCTGACATCTTCTGCATCATCTCTCCACTGTTCTCCAGCCCCCTGGTCATGTGATTTCTTAGAAGAACATCTATCTCCCTGGCGAAATTATGGGGGGGGCATTCAATTCACAATGAGCATGTCCCTTTAGTTCACAAAGACATGGACATCCAGTCTGTCCTCAAGGTCTGTGTGCCAATGACTTTAAATAAAGATGGACTACAGGACAGCTTCCAAAAGGGAAAAACATGTGGATCAGCACACAAGTGTTCATGTCTTTGATCGGCTCGGCTTTGATCAGTTATTTGATGATATAAAAACGGTTGAAATGTCATGATTGACAGCTGACAAAATGGTTTGTGTGTATCAGCTCCCACGGCTCCACTGCACAGACTCACAAACCACAAGACGTCATTGATGTGTATAAAGTTACTAGTGTCCAAACTCGTGTGTTCCGCTATGAGCACCTCTCATTGGCTGAGTCCTCCTGGCTGTCAGATACAAGTTATTCTACAGATCATATAAACCTAAACTCAGGCCTCACCTTGTGTGCCTTCTGGAACAAGTCACACAGACAAGTAGCCTTTGGGTTGATGCATAGCATAGCATAGCATAGCATAGCATAGCATAGCATAGCATAGCATAGCATAGCATAGCCCCGGCTCAATGCCACTCCCGCCTAGCATCACTTTGCCTTAACTTGATGATTATATACAATCCACATTACATTTTAACACTTGACTGCTGAGATCACCAGTGAGTTACCTTCACCTTCCTCAGCCTCGTAGCTAAGCTGGAAAAGCATTGAGCCTCTGTCCTGCAGCTTTATCGAAGAGTGGGCGAATCTGGAGCTGCCCTTCGAGTCGTGGGTTAGAGTCGTGGGTTAGGGTCGTTGGGTCTCAGACAGAGAAAGGTTCTATTCTTTGTCCCATTTTATTTTCCCTGTATCTGCTCCCAATAGGAAACGTCATCAGCCATTTTAATGGGATATCGTATCATTGCTATGCCGATGATTTCTTAAACCAGACAATGTCAGCTGCTTAGTGTGTAACTGTGGTGCGGCTGTGGCTGAGGGGGTAGAGCGGTCATCCTCCAGCCAGAGGTTCGGTGGTCCGATCCTCAGTCTTCCTCATCTGCATGCCGAAGTGTCCTTTGACAAAATACTCAATCCCTAAAATGGCCCCTCGTAGATGTTGAATACACTAATCGTGAGTTGCGTTGGCTAAATGACATGTGATGTAACTGCCATCAGAGAAATTATGTCATTTAACTTCCTTCAGCTAAATTAAAATAAAACAGAAATAATACTTTTCAGTCCCGATCAGCAGGCGAACTTCTACCATCTCCCCGTCGCCGGGCAACCAATATGAAAACAACATGTGTCACATTCCATCCAAACAGAATTATAAAACACACGTTAATCAATCAATCAAATCAATCAAATTTTATTTGTATAGCCCATATTCACAAATCACAATTTGTCTCATAGGGCTTTAACAGGGTGTGACATCCTCTGCCCTTAACCCTCAACAAGAGTAAGGACAAACTACTAAAACCCTTTTAACAGGTAAAGAAGGTAGAAACCTCAGAGAGAGCCACATGTGAGGGATCCCTCTCCCAGGATGGACAGAAGTGCAATAGATGTCAACTGTAAACATGACCAAGATAAAGGTTTTAGCAGCATTGATAAGGGTAAACAGGTGAATTGGTGGATTAATGTCATTAACGGTCAAGTATCTGAGGAGAAGTACTCCTCTCTGTATCAGCAGTCCTGCTGCAATCATAGTCTATGGTCAGCAGCCAGCAAGATCATGATACACCAAGATCGGATGCCACCATAGTCCACAGTCATTGTCCACTGCCGCCATTTAGGATCCATCGTCAGCTGCCACCTCGGTCGTGGTCCACCACCATTATCGGATGCCAACACGATAAAGGTTAATGAAATCATTAAACCTATTTCCATCTATGAAATAGTTCCTAAATGAAATCAGTTCTATCTCCCCTGTCTTTCCCCCGTCTGGACTATTGTAATGTTCTTTATCCATCAGTCGCCCTCAGTAAATCATGGCTGTGAAGTATATTTAACTGCACCAGGGAGACAACGCTCAGGTGTTCCTCTCGGTTGCAGCCAAACTTTAAACTTAGAAAACACTTCCATTCTTTCAAAGTCTGGTCAAATGAAACTTGAAATGTTTCAGATGTACAAGTTTTGGATTCAGACATTGAAGACTGAAGTTAAGTTTTCTGTGTTTGCTGTAGACTTTGTTTGTGCTTGTTAAACTTCGATCCCCTCGGATGATCACCCAGAGGAATCATTAATCATGTCAATATTTACTGAAATAATTAGGTTTAGAATATTTAATGTGTCTAAATGAGATATCTGGGGAAAGGTCTATTGAGGGATTTCTTTCCGTGACCCCCCTGAGTATTTACAGCTGCTGACAAACAACATTAGAACCTTAATGAGCGGAGGAAACTTCCTTAATGAGCAGTGACATTAGATTCTTTACTCAACTCTGTGTAAAGTGTCTTTGACTTTCTTGAAGCACTCTACAAATAAAATGTATTATTATTATAATAATCATTATAAAATGTTTGGATTCATGGACAACAACATCAATCAGATTAACATTTAAGATTATTAGCATTAAAGTGGTTCCACTACTTGGAACAAACTAATGGGAAATAATTTGTACTGAACGTAGAAAGTTAATCCTTCATCAACATTTAGGTAAACAAAGTTAGGGATTGGTCGATAGTTGCATCAGGATCAGGGCCAAAGAAAGTTGATGGAGAAACCAACAAGGACAAACTACGTAAATCTCACTACTGACAAAAGATTTCATAAAGGAAGCGAATGATTCTCGGGTTCATTTACTAAAAGTCGATTAGCTCTTACTCTGTATGATGCTGCCAGTGTAGCTGGGCTACTGTTTGTGTATTGTACCTCAGTTACTACAGATAACGTATATTTGTGTACTTTGGAAAAGAAGAATCAACAACTGATGTTAGTTGAGAGCTCAACAAACTGCAAATGAAGAAAACAACTCACAACACATGCAAATACTGAAACGTGTCCAGGGAAGTGATGAACCGGCTGCAGCAGGTTCATGGAGCCTTCAGGAGCATGTGTGCGATTAGACTCACTTAGTTTAAACTAGGTGTTCCTAATAAACGGACAACTGCAGATGTTAAATATGTAAATGACAGATTTACTGTTATTCTATTTTTCTGATTAAATGACGTCTTCAGAACAAAAATGAACCAAAACATCACTGATCATAAAAACGAGCGTTCTAAAGCTAACTCAACTTTCCAACAACTTCCAGGAGCTTTTTCCTGAAAGAAAAATGGCGGCGACCAGCAAGAGTACAAACTGACGTGGTTAATACAACCAATCACAGCGCTCCATCTGTTCCTCGTTTAAAACAAGTCTGCACAGGTGAACTAGGTCATAACTGTTAACTAGCACTAACTAGTATTTATAGCTTATTCATTATTAACCAGTATTTATCACCATGAACCTTCTCGAGTTCATCCCTGACATTAAAACACTTATTGGATCGTGTTAGAGGTTTAAATTATCTAATTAAATATTCACAAATTTACATACATTAAAAATAATAAAGGGAGAAAACTTTCTCATTTGTAAATGTCACATTTACAGATGCTGTCGTCATTGAACCAAAGTATGAAACACACAGAAGAACAGTTTACAAGTATTGAACAATTGAAATTGAAAATAAATAATGACAAACAAAAGATTGGTAAACAGAAAAAGACGACGCAGAAAATATCCAATAGTGAAAATATATATTTTTCCTGAAGTTGAATTTTGTCTAACTTTGATGAAGTCTGTACGACTCTGTCATCGTCGTAGTTTTAAATAATTTCTGACGGAGGTTTCGTGTCGTGTTCTTTTATCCCGAGATCTGAGAAGAGCCGTCTCGGTTTGGTTCAACAAGTATTTATTCAGAAGCAATGAAAAGGTGCAGCACAGCTCTGGGCACATATCACAGCCTCGGCTCAGTCAGTAGCACGGGGGAGTCAAGAGTCGCCCCGATCGGACGGCAGGTGCAATATTTATAATAGTAGGTAGAACTTCATTGGTCAATAACGAGGGGGAGTCCCCGTGGTCCAGACCTTGGCTCTCCCTTGCTGGTGCGCAGGCGTGGTCCCATCCTCTTGGCCCTGGAGTCTGATGAGGAGCCGCTCCCAGGTTCGCCCCCCCCCCCCCCCCCCCCCCTCTGACCGTTGCTGGGCAAATCTTCACATTCTGACAGTGTTTGGTTTCATGTGTTACAGACAGGCCTTCAGCTGAAGCCTTGTGGGCCTTCAGCTGAAGCCTCTTGTGGGTCCTTCAGCTGAAGCCTTGTGGGCTTCATGCTGAAGCCTTGTGGGCCTTCAGCTGAAGCCGTGTGGGCCTTCAGCTGAAGCCTTGTGGGTCTTCAGCTGAAGCCTTGTGGGCCTTCAGCTGAAGCCTTGTGGGCCTTCAGCTGAAGCCTTGTGGGTCTTCAGCTGAAGCCTTGTGGGCCTTCAGCTGAAGCCTTGTGGGCCTTCAGCTGAAGCCTTGTGGGCCTTCAGCTGAAGCCTTGTGGGTCTTCAGCTGAAGCCTTGTGGGCCTTCAGCTGAAGCCTTGTGGGTCTTCAGCTGAAGCCTTGTGGGCCTTCAGCTGAAGCCTTGTGGGCCTTCAGCTGAAGCCTTGTGGGTCTTCAGCTGAAGCCGTGTGGGCCTTCAGTAGTGTTGCAGATACGGTGTTGTTGTTCACTGGAGGGAGAAACCTTGCGTTCCTTCAGACCCTAGTGGCAGCTGCTTGAATTCTTTCTAAGGGTAGGTCACAGTTTCTTATGGAAACAGGGCCTTCATGTATGTGTGATGTTTGAATAAAGCTAATGAAGTTTAGGCTGTAATATAGTAAGTTAGTATGAGAACAAGTTAAAGTACAGTGTATTGTATGCCACAGATGTACAGTCTCCACAACAGGCATTATCAGACAGGTGCAAGACAGACTGCGATGTGACGCGCACACACACACACACACACACACACACACACACACACACACACACACACACACACACACACACACACACACACACACACACACACACACACACACACACACACACACACACACACACACTAACCAACTTCAAGATTAAAACCAGCCAGCAACGGCTCCTAACAGTCACTATGTGAAGGCCACACATTCTCCACGTATTCAGCCCAAACCTCCCCTGCCCCCCCCCCCCTGCCCCCCCCCCCCACCCCTGTCTAACATACTGCATTTGTTTACAGTTCAGTTTCATTGCCATCTTCACAGACACACACACAAAGAAAACTAATTCTTTCTGTTAAGGTACAAACATGGTGCGTGTAAAATCGATCCTTTTCGGGGCGATAGTGTCGAATTATATTATTAAAATCCAAACATTTGTCCCAACATGAAGTTTAACTCTTATTTTCTCCTCAGGTTCTTTATTCTCTCATTCTACTTATACATTCTACTTATACATTCTACTTATACATTCTACTTATACATTCTACTTATACATTCTACTTATACATTCTACTTATACATTCTACTTCACTCCCACGACGTACGACAGCAGGTTCAACACTACATCACTATTCAAAACCTTTTCCCTCTGAATCACAAACATCTCTGTTGTTTGAGTTCAGATTCAACAAAAGGGCTTTTAAAGAACTCTTATTTCAAGTCTTTCGATAACGGACGGTTTATTATTTCCGGTCCCTCCTCACACACATTTAACTGTAACGTTATATTTGCCCTGGGATGTGAGATTGAAGGATTTATATATAATTCTAATAAAAATAGTTCATAAACCTTTGATCAGTTTTATAAAAACCTTCACTTAACACTGATCAGGTCAGGTACTAGCTGCATGTGGCCACTGGGGGGCGCGATAGTCTATGTGTGAGCCAGCCCGTGCTTTTATTGTGAAAGAGGAAGTGCGAGTCATTGTGTGACTGTGGTCCAGCGGTCCAGCTGCTCCAGCTCCTCCATCCCCTCCATCACCATGGTGCAGATGATGGAGTCTCAGTGCGAGTATTTCATGTATTTCCCGGCGGTGCCCATCACGGATCTGTCGGACCCGGCTCGGTACCGCAGCCTGCCCCGCCGGAGCCACCTGTACCTGGGGGAGACGGTTCGATTCCTGCTGGTGCTGCGCTGCAGGGACGCGGGGGCGACACCGACGGAGCACGGCCCCGGTAAAACCTCCACCATCCTCATCTTCATCATCTTCATCCGGATGAGAGGGAGATGCTCCTTTATTCTTCATGTAACGTTCAATGTTCAGACAGAGAATCAGAGTTTTCAGTTTTCATGAAGATTCTATTCACATGTTTCTCTTCTTCATTCTCTCGATCTGTAACGAGATGAATGAATAAATCTCATCTCATCTTTTATAGATTATTATACAAGGAAATATATATCGACCTTTTTAATCCTATAGGTGAAAACATCACTGTGCTCAGCCTGTCCATCGCTGCAGCTCCTCTTTTCAGCCTCTGTCTCAAAGTCTTTAGCTTCTGTCTCTTTAAGACCCCCCCCCCCCCCCCCCTGATTGGTCAGCTGGTTTACCTTGTTGTGATTGGTCAGCTGCTTCCATCACTTGTAGGAAAGTGAGATCTATAGAATCTAGATCAGCTGATCAGACATGTTTTCCTCCTCATCCTTCCATCACGCACCGGTGTCACGGCAGTATTTATATATTTAGAGCATCGGACCGATTCCCTCACATCAGTGGATCCTCACCTCCTCCGGGATACTGTTTGGAAAGTGAATAGTTTTTCTTTATAGTGATCTCCAGGTCGCTCTGTGCACCTGATGGAACAGCCACGTTCACTGCAGACACACACTCGTCCTGGATGATTCACGTACAGTGTTAGAAGATATTAATAAAAACTATTAACGAATCGGCTCTGTAACTCCGATGTTTATCTGAACGTAATTTATTGTAAGTTGTTTTATATATTTTGCAATAAAAGGTTCGTGTGGAACAGTTTTGTCGAGCACAACTAAAGCTGTTGGTTTTAATGTAAATGAGGAAGTGGATCAATAATCTGCTTCAGTTCAACACCTCACGTCTGCGTCGCCACTTTCTGTCTCCAAAACGTTCGTACGCACGGGTTGCGTGGAAATGCGCAAATATTCCCGTCAAGTTTGTTTTTATAAATCCCAACGTTTGCGTGAGAAGTTCGCCACGTTTATAAATGAGACCCCAGGTATATTTATTATGTTCCTCCTCCACCAGGGGGCGGTGATGGCGCTGCGGCCGGTTTCGGGACGGAGTCGGCCAGCAGTAGAGCGTGGAGGGAGCTCGCCGGCTCTCTGTGCGCTGTGGCCAGTGTGAGTCCAGGTGAGAGCAGCCGCCACCGAGGCAACCACCACCAGCATCACCATGACTACCAGAGCAGCGGGGACGAGGCTAATGAAGATGGCGAGGAGGACTACATCGCAGCAGCGGAGGCGGCCATCGCGGCGCTCGGCAGCAGGGTGGACTCCCGGTGTCGTAGCTTCAGGGACTGCAAACCTCTGCTCATCCACAACTCGTCAGGGACCGCCTACAGGGAGTTCCGCAGGGCGCCTGTTCAGGTGCGGAGGTGTTGTGGTTCAGGTTTACAGAGGGACGGGGAACTAGTGAGCAACTAAAGAGGAAACAGTTCTAAACTGTGTCCATGACGTCATGTTCCCAAAATGATCCTAATGATGTTGGTGACATTTTGACTGTAGCGCCCCCTGCAGATCAAAGTTTTCTCTCACCCAATGAAAAAGCTCAACATCCACAAACATTATATGTATTCATGGTCCCCAGACTGATACTGGAACAACATTTCATCTGATTTGTTTTTGACTCAACATCTGCAAAGCTAAAAATGTTCTCATCAGCCTCGGCTGCTGTGTTTTGTGCTAATAGCAAATGTTAGCATGCTAACCCGCTACACAAGACTACATGTGGTTGTTAGCGCTCTGCTCAGCGTCGCCCTCTGCTGATGCTGACATCACGTATTTGCATTGATTGATGATTGAAACGCGTCTGTTTCTTCACGTCAGTCTCCGCTGGACGAGCCGGTGGTTCTGACGGACGAAGTGATCTTCCCTCTCACCGTCTCCCTGGACAAACTTCCTGTCAGCACGCTGAAGGTCAAGGTCAGAACCTCACTGTCTGCTTTAGATCCATCTTGTTTGGAGAGAGGCTCTAGACTCAGGAGTGATTAAGGTCTGTTTGGTAACGACTCAAAAAGATGACGACACGTCTAGAAATTAAGATGTACATCATGTATACATAATGAAGCTAACATATATATATATATATCTTATATGAACGCTGAGGACGTTATTTGGAGTCAGAGTTTGTGCAGTAGTTTGATCCATGTCCCATCTGCTAACGCAGAGGAGGCCTATAACCTTTACTGCAGCCAGCCACCAGGGGGAGACAGAGACGCTTTGGCTTCCCTGGCGAGGAGCCTTCATGTCGTCCATCTTTCTTTACAGTCTGATGACTCAGTGTCGTTTGTTCAGGTGATGGTCACGGTTTGGAAGAAGGAGGCAGAGAAAGCGGAGGTTCAGGAGCTTGGTTACCTGAGCGTCCTGCAGCAGCGAGAACCGACACAGACCTTCAGACACGACCTGAACACCTTCAAGGCTCAGGGTACGACACACACACATTCATACACTTTCAGTTTGACCTCTGACCTCAGCGCTAACCCTCGTCCTCCACAGTGAGCACCACTCTGACCGTCCTGCCGCCGCCAACCATCCGCTGTAAACAGATGACCGTCTCTGGGAGACACCTCGCTGTCCTCAAAGGTACCAGATGGTTTTGATTCAGTTTGATGTTTCTGTTGACTCCTGGTGTGATCGAGAACAGAGGGAGAGGCAGGAACTCGTCTGATCCCTCATTGACTTTTAAAGAGAAAAAGAAACCAGACGTCAGGTTTGACGCTGACCAGCATCAGGACAGGGTCTAAAGAGACGATGTTGTTTATTGGAATGGTTTTAGATTTATAAAAGTTTAACTGTAAACTGTATTTATACCCCACAGTGTTGAATGAGTCTTCTCAGGAGGAGGTGAGTATTCGGGATGTTCGCATTCTGCCGAACCTGAACGCCTCGTACCTTCCCATGATGCCAGACGGCTCCGTCCTGCTGGTGGACAACGTGTGGTGCGTACAATGTGTCTTGTATTAGTTTATATTATATGACTCGACGTACAGAACTTTATTACTAATGTAATAATGTTATTATGTCACATCTCATTGTATTAACCAGCCAATCACAGTGGCAGATTTTTCAGGATTACGTACATATAGATTTAGGAGCGATTTTTAAAAATGTTTGAATTTAAATGACCCACTTCTCACGTCTTAAATCAGATGAGTTTGTGTCTCATGACCTCGTGTGTCCTCTGCTCAGCCACCAGTCAGGTGAGGTCGGCATGGCGTCTTTCTGCAGGGTGGACAGCCTGGCCTGCCGCCTTCCCAGCATGCTCAGCGCTTTAGAGGAGCACGACTTCTTGTTCCAGCTGCACCTCAACGACATGGGGCAGGACGACTCCAACGAGGTGTGGACACGTTTGTGCTCTTTATTATGGTCTGTGTTGTGGGCTGTCATGGAGATCTTTCATCGTCAGCGAGCTAAAGAAAACACTGAGACAAAACGTTGGTATCAGCGCCCTCTTGTGGTCACTACATGTCATTGTGTTGATGTATTTCAGGGGCTGGAGGTTCCCCTGGTCGCTGTGCTGCAGTGGTCAACTCCCAAGATGCCTTTCACCAATTGTATCTACACCCACTACAGGTAAAGACCAATCAGGATTCACTTCAGACAAAGCAGGTTGTTGCCTGAATGTTAAACATGGACTGATTCAGCGCAGAGACAAACGCAGCAGCCGACCTCCATCAGGACAACAACATTCACAGAATCACTTCCTGTTTGGCAATTTGTCTTCAAACTAAAAGCACAGTGTTTGTTCTGCTGTCATGTTTTATGCATTATCACTAATGACAAGAAATAATTCTGAAGTATCAACAGAGGACAAGAGAACACAATATTACAAACAAACACCTTTACTATATAATATAATTTAATATCATATCATATTATATAATAAAATATAATATGATATAATATGACACTGTCAGACAGTAACCTTTAACCCTCTGTGGAGTTAACAAGACAAACACCCCCCCCCCCCTCTCAGGCTGCCCAGCGTCCGTCTGGACCGACCACGGTTCGTCATGACCGCGAGTTGTCCGAGCACGGTCCGAGTGAAGGAGAACTTCAAGGTCAAATACGTTCTGCTCAACAACCTGCAGGACTTCCTGGCTGTGCGCCTCGTCTGGACCCCCGAGGGTCAGTGTGTGTTAACATGAACTCACTCGCGCCTTTTGGAAATTAACGTAAAAGATTAGAAACTGAAACTAAGAATGATTTACTGTAGCTCAGCTGTGTGTGTGTGTGTGTGTGTGTGTGTGTGTGTGTGTGTGTGTGTGTGTGTGTGTGTGTGTGTGTGTGTGTGTGTGTGTGTGTGTGTGTGTGTGTGTGTGTGTGTGTGTGTGTGTGTGTGTGCAGGTCGTGGTCATGGTGACGATGCAGCTCTGGCGGCTGTGGTGTGTCACTCTCCTCTCAGTAACCTCGGCCACTGTCGTAAAGGAAGAACTTTGTCGTTCTGTGTTTCGTTCCAGATCCTCCAACCAGGACTGTACGAGGTACTGAAGCTCCGCCTCCGTAAAGCTTGGACTGTGTCAAGTAAAAATTGTTTTACACACTGTTCTTCCTCCTCTTCTTCCTCTTCGTCTTCCTCCCTCCTCCTCCTCTCTGCAGCTGAGTCAGCACATGAAGCTGAAGCTTCAGTTCACAGCCTCGGTCTCTAACCCTCCTCCAGACGCTCGGCCTCTGTCACGTAAGAACTTTCTTGATTTGTTCGGGTGAGAATCGTGTTTGAGTTCAATTCTGTGAGCGATTCTTCATCGTATGAAATCAGAAGCATCTTGACTGGATCAGCTTCAGTGTCGATAAGTGACATCGAGCTTCAGACACTTGGATTTCATTTCATTCTTCACGTTTAAGGTCAATTGATCTTTCTTATTATTAAAAACTAAAAAAGTTGATCATGGTTACAGTTGTCTCCATCTCAGCTAAGTATTATTACCATGGCTACATCTGTGTCTGGCATAGTTGTGTATTGTTACCATCTGTGGTGTTACCATGATTACAACTGAACCCCCCCCCCCCCCCAGGTAAAAACAGCCCGTCCAGTCCGGCGTTCCGAGACCTGTTGGACCGTCACCAGGCGAGTCTGGGTCGATCTCAGTCCTTCTCACACCAGCAGCCGTCTCGATCCCACATCATGAGGTAAAACTCGGTTCAGACATATTTACTGTCATCACGTGACCACGCCCTCATGTGTGGTTCTACTTCAGGACGGGCAGCGCCATGGAGCGACGGGCCATTACCCCACCGGTCGGCTCTCCGGTCGGTCGACCGCTCTACCTGCCGCCACAGGACAGATCGCTGCTGTCACTGGACAAGATCGCCAAGAGGGAGTGTAAAGTCCTGGTGGTGGATCCCGTCAGCTAGAGAGCGAGGGAGCGAGGAGCGAGGGAGCGAGGAGCGAGGGAGCGAGCGAGGGAGCGAGGAGCGAGGGAGCGAGGAGCGAGGAGCGAGAGGAGCGAGGGAGCGAGGGAGCGAGGGAGCGAGGAGCGAGGGAGCGAGGAGCGAGGAGCGAGAGAGATGAACGACGAGGAGGAAGAGAGGAGAGACTCTAAAAGAACAAAATGAATCGATGATAAACTAAATCAAAGCCTTTGGCTTCTCTTCATCATAACTGAACCTGAACCTCTGGTCAACCTTCTGACCCGTGTTACTGCGGAAACCATTTACTGTAATATAATTTTTTTATGTCATGTATTATCACGTGTCTGTATTATTTAAAGCAACAGCATCACTGTCTACGACCTCGTTATAAAGGATTTATAATCTGTAACTAAATATTACTGATCAATAAATCCTTTAAAATCAAAGGCAGTGACTGTATATAAAGATGATCAGCGACTGTATATGAAGAGGATCAGTGACTGTATATAAAGATGATCAGTGACTGTATATAAAGATGATCAGTGACTGTATATAAATATGATCAGTGACTGTATATAAAGATGATCAGTGACTGTATATAAAGATGATCAGCGACTGTATATGAAGATGATCAGTGACTGTATATAAAGATGATCAGTGACTGTATATAAAGACCATCAGTGACTGTATATAAAGATGATCACTGACTGTATATAAAGAGATCAGTGACTGTATATAAAGAGATCAGTGACTGTATATAAAGATGATCAGTGACTGTATATAAAGAGATCAGTGACTGTATATAAAGACCATCAGTGACTGTATATAAAGACATCAGTGACTGTATATAAAGAGGATCAGTGACTGTATATAAAGAGATCAGTGACTGTATATAAAGAGATCAGTGACTGTATATAAAGAGATCGTGACTTATATAAGACCATCAGTGACTGTATATAAAGATGATCAGTGACTGTATATAAAGAGGATCAGTGACTGTATATAAAGAGGATCAGTGACTGTATATAAAGAGGATCAGTGACTGTATATAAAGATGATCAGTGACTGTATATAAAGATGATCAGTGACTGTATATAAAGATGATCAGTGACTGTATATAAAGAGGATCAGTGACTGTATATAAAGATGATCAGTGACTGTATATAAAGAGGATCAGTGACTGTATATAAAGAGATCAGTGACTGTATATAAAGATGATCAGTGACTGTATATAAAGATGATCAGTGACTGTATATAAAGAGGATCAGTGACTGTATAAAGAGATCAGTGACTGTTATAAAGATGATCATGACTGTATATAAAGACATCAGTGACTGTTATCAGATGATCATGACTGATATAAAAGATCTGCTGTATATAAATGATCAGTGACTATCGTGGTGGATCCTGATCGTGGACTATGATCACATCAAGTCTGCTTGATATATAATTTTCTCCTCAGATCCTCGACCATACTGTCAAGAACTCCCATCAGTTCTTGACCTTCACTTCAGTGTTTATTCTACAAAGCTGTAAATACTCTGATCTCCTCTGAGGTTCTCTGTTCCACGGGACATCTGTCCCCTTGTGTCCGTCCTGGAGACGGGTCCTCACGTGTCTCTGATGTTCTCTGTTCCACGGGACATCTGTCCCCTTGTGTCCGTCCTGGAGACGGTCCTCACGTGTCTCTGAGGTTCTCTGTTCCACGGGACATCTGTCCCCTTGTGTCCGTCCTGGAGACGGGTCCTCACGTGTCTCTGAGTTCTCTGTTCCACGGGACATCTGTCCCCTTGTGTCCGTCCTGGAGACGGGTCCTCACGTGTCTCTGAGTTCTCTGTTCCACGGGACATCTGTCCCCTTGTGTCCGTCCTGGAGACGGGTCCTCACGTGTCTCTGAGGTTCTCTGTTCCACGGGACATCTGTCCCCTTGTGTCCGTCCTGGAGACGGGTCCTCACGTGTCTCTGAGGTTCTCTGTTCCACGGGACATCTGTCCCCTTGTGTCCGTCCTGGAGACGGGTCCTCACGTGTCTCTGAGTTCTCTGTTCCACGGGACATCTGTCCCCTTGTGTCCGTCCTGGAGACGGGTCCTCACGTGTCTCTGATGTTCTCTGTTCCACGGGACATCTGTCCCCTTGTGTCCGTCCTGGAGACGGGTCCTCACGTGTCTCTGATGTTCTCTGTTCCACGGGACATCTGTCCCCTTGTGTCCGTCCTGGAGACGGGTCCTCACGTGTCTCTGATGTTCTCTGTTCCACGGGACATCTGTCCCCTTGTGTCCGTCCTGGAGACGGGTCCTCACGTGTCTCTGATGTTCTCTGTTCCACGGGACATCTGTCCCCTTGTGTCCGTCCTGGAGACGGGTCCTCACGTGTCCCTGATGTTCTCTGTTCCACGGGACATCTGTCCCCTTGTGTCCGTCCTGGAGACGGGTCCTCACGTGTCTCTGATGTTCTCTGTTCCACGGGACATCTGTCCCCTTGTGTCCGTCCTGGAGACGGGTCCCGTCGAGTTCGTCCTGCTGTTGGTTTTTCCTGTTCCCACGGGACATCTGTCCCCTTGTGTCCGTCCTGGAGACGGGTCCTCACGTGTCTCTGAGGTTCTCTGTTCCACGGGACATCTGTCCCCTTGTGTCCGTCCTGGAGACGGGTCCTCACGTGTCTCTGATGTTCTCTGTTCCACGGGACATCTGTCCCCTTGTGTCCGTCCTGGAGACGGGTCCTCACGTGTCTCTGATGTTCTCTGTTCCACGGGACATCTGTCCCCTTGTGTCCGTCCTGGAGACGGGTCCTCACGTGTCTCTGATGTTCTCTGTTCCACGGGACATCTGTCCCCTTGTGTCCGTCCTGGAGACGGGTCCTCACGTGTCTCTGATGTTCTCTGTTCCACGGGACATCTGTCCCCTTGTGTCCGTCCTGGAGACGGGTCCTCACGTGTCCCTGATGTTCTCTGTTCCACGGGACATCTGTCCCCTTGTGTCCGTCCTGGAGACGGGTCCTCACGTGTCTCTGAGTTCTCTGTTCCACGGGACATCTGTCCCCTTGTGTCCGTCCTGGAGACGGGTCCTCACGTGTCTCTGAGGTTCTCTGTTCCACGGGACATCTGTCCCCTTGTGTCCTGGAGACGGGTCCTCACGTGTCCCTGAGGTTTCTACCTTCTGTACCTGTTACAGGTTTCAGTAGTTTGACTCTTGAGGGTGAAGAACAGAGGACGTCTCACCTCGTTAGAGACCAGGAGACAAACTGGGATTGGTGAATATGGGACTATACTAATAAAACTTGATTGATTGATGATTGATTGGATCAATTAACACAAATACTGTAAATAATCAAACCTCATATCCAAACTCACTCTGGTTTTAACACTAAGTAATAATCATTTTCTATCTGTACAATTTCAAATGTATGTGAAATCCTGTCACTCTGTATATATTCCGTTCATGTTATGAATGGAATTTCAGAATAAAAGCAGGTGATGAGGAGGTTTAACAGTGAGTTTGTGATCAGGTGAAAAAGAGATCATGGAGATGCCGGGGATTGAACCCGGGACCTCATACATGCGAAGCACGCGCTCTACCACTGAGCTACATCCCCACAGAGTGCAACCTGAGCAGGGGGGGGCCTACTACTATGTTCCTATAGGCCGAGGGCGGCACGTGTCCGTCACCGCCACCACCATGATCCACATCAGGTCGAGAAGCTCTGAAGGTTCATGTTCATGTTCTATAGAGAAACTAACAGTTCCCACAACGAGCAGCAGTTTGTGACTGGGGGGGGGGGGGGGGGGGGGGGGGGGGGGGGGGGGGGGGGGGGGGGGGGGGGGGGGGGGGGGACTGATGCCTCGACAGTCGCCTTACTTCCGCGTTCTCACACTACAAGAGGACAACCCCTGTCTCCCAGCCAATGAGAAACACAACCGTGTCACGTGCCCGCTGACATGTTCACTGACCTTCTGGAAAGTCATCTGGTTGAACACCTTCTCCCTCAGGATCCCGAGGATCCACCGGGATCCAGGGATCATGAGGGATCTACATCTGTCTCCTCCTGTACGTACACAGTGTTACATCGTCTCACATCTGTTTATACATCTGTTCTACACGTTGTCTTCACAGTCTGTCTCAGACCGTCCTAGACAGTCTGTCTCTACATACTGCCTACGAGTGTCTCTTTCATCGTTACTCTACATCTGTCTCTACACGTGTCTCTACCTGTCTCTACATCTGTCTCTACATCTGTCTCTACATCTGTCTCTACACTGTCTCTACATCTGTCTCTACATCTGTCTCTACACTGTCTCTACATCTGTCTCTACATCTGTCTCTACATCTGTCTCTACACGTGTCTCTACATCTGTCACATTATTGCATCCCATTCCTGTATCTGTATATATATTCTCCGTATGTGATTTATGTATGTATGTCAGTGTGGTGTTTAAGTGTTAACTGTATAAGCTACTGGATGATCCAAATTTCCCTCGGGATTAATAAAGTATCCATCTATCTATCTATCTACACGTGTCTCTACATCTGTCTCTACACCGGCTCTACATCGGCTCTACATCGGCTCTACATCTGTCTCTACACCGGCTCTACATCTGTCTCTACACCGGCTCTACATCTGTCTCTACCCTGCTCTACTGTCTCTACACGGTCTACACCGCTCTACGCTGCTCACTTGTCTCTACATCTGTCTCTACGCCTGTCTCTACACGTGTCTCTACGCCTGTCTCTACACGCTCTCACCGCTCTACCCTGTCTCTACGCGGCTGCTGTCTCTACATCTGTCTCTCATCGTCTACAACTGACACTGTCCGTCTCTACATCTGTCTCTACACGTGTCTCTACACTGTCTCTACACTGTCTCTATCACGTGTTCTACATCTGTCTCTACATCTGTCTCTACATCTGTCTCTACCTTTCTCATGTCTCTACACTCCATGTTCTCACTCTACATCTGTCTCTACATCGTCTCTACATCTGTCTCTACACTGTTCTACATGTCACTTATGCATCCCATTCCTGTACTGTATATAATCTCCATGTGATTTATGTATGTTGTCTGTGGTGTTAAGTGTTAACTGTATAGCTACTGATGACCAATTCCCTCGGTTAATAGTATCCATCTATCTATCTATCTACACGTGTCTCTAACTCTGTCTCTACACCGCTCTAATCGGCTCTACTCGCTCTACTCTTCTCTACAACCGCTCTACTCTGTCTCTACACCGGCTCTACATCTGTCCCTACGCCTGTCTCTACACCGGTCTCCAGTCTACGCCTGTCTCTACCGTGCTTTCCTTCTACCCTTCTCTACACGTCTCACGCGTGTCCTATCGGTCTCTACTTGTCTCTACACCTGTCTCTACACCTGTCTCTACATGTATGTGCTAACGTGTCTCTACATGTATGTGCTAACGTGTCTCTACATGTATGTGCTAACGTGTCTCTACATGTATGTGCTAACGTGTCTCTACATGTATGTGCTAACGTGTCTCTACATGTATGTGAACCTGTGATGTGAACATGTTGGTAAAAACCCAGTACTGAGGCGCCAGCTGCGATGGCCGAGTGGTTAAGGCGTTGGACTTGAAATCCAATGGGATCTTCCCGCGCAGGTTCGAACCCTGCTCGCAGCGTTTTGATTTCTGATTCTTTTATTATCAACTCACAAACACATTAGTGATGTCATCTGTTCCTTTGTTAGAAAGAATTCATCTATTGATCCTTTAGAATATAATTATAATAAGATTCACCAGCTCCAGTGAAATGTTTTATCAAAACTGCAGAGTGAAGATTCAACAAGTCACCAAGGCTCCTCCCACACAAATATGCGCATTTAATATAAAATAAATCCGTTAATTATAAAGTTTACAAGTGAAGCAAAAATCTTAACGTCTGGTTGATGACTTGTTTCTGTCACAGACAACCAGCAGGTGGCGCTGATGCTCCAGCTGTAGAGAACGAGTTGATTCAAACAACGTGGAAACGTTTCATGTGAGGACGTCACAGTCACATGAATTATGTATGTTCACATGTGAATAACTTTATTTACTTTCCTCTGATTGGCCGAACATCAGGAAGCCGGCCTCATCATCTCACCAGTGCTTGAGTAACTATGAACTAAAAATAAGCAACCAGGAAGTTGACTGTAAATGGAAATGTTACTCTGCTAAGAATCTGATTAATTATTTATTAATTAATTTTACTTTTACACGTTTAGGTCATTATCTAAACCTTTTAATTGATTTATTATTAACATCTGACCTATAACATTATACATCTATGACAGATAATGATTAATATAATATTAGATTGATTTAAAAACAAATGGATGAAAACCCTTAATCATACAAAACAGGTAAAAACCTCATGAGTCTGAGGAAACTCATAAACCCAGTGAACTCCTCCATCGTCCATTCATTATGAATGATAAGTTTCCTCATGGACGACGTCTGCTGCTTTCTGCCTTGTCAGGGGAGGGAGAGAGAGGGGGGGGGGGTGGAGAGGGAGTGAGAGAAAAAAAAAAAAAAAAAAAAAAAAAAAAAAAAAAAAAAAAAAAAAAAAAAAACCCCCCCCCCCCCCCCCCCCCCCCCCCCCCCCCCCCCCCCCCCCCCCCCCCCCCCCCCCCCCCCCCCCCCCCCCCCCCCCCCCCCTGTAGCCCTCCTTCTATTCTCTTCTCGCTCTTTGTCTCTCGCCCCCCCCCCCCCCCCCCCTCCTCCTGGCTGAGCAGTGGATTGAAGCGAGAGAAACATTAACAGCAGGAGGAGACACAGGATGAAGAGAGAGAGAGAGGGCGAGCGAGGGAGAGAGACAGTGGTAGAGGAGAGGGGGGGTAAGTAAAGGAGGGCGTCTGACGGAGATGAGAGTATTTATAGGAGGAGAAATGAGGAGGTAGAACGACAGAGAGAGAGAGAGAGAGAGAGAGAAGAGAGAGAGAGAAATCCAGACACAATAAGAAGAACAGAAGACAAAGAGGAGCGAGCGAGGGAGCGAGGGAGCGAGGGAGCGAGGGAGCGAGGGAGCGAGGGAGCGAGGGAGCATGCTGAGGAGGAAGAGGAGCGTGTCGTTCGGAGGCTTCGGATGGTGAGAACATTCTTCATCCTCTGATAAACCACCTTTCATGGCTTTGAGTTCATTTCCTGTCTGAGCTGCACTCAAGTGACATCATGATGACATCACGGTGACATCATGGTGACATCATGGTTGCATCACCCCCCTTCTTTAAAAAAGTTAGTGAATAGGATCGTTTGTTTCAGGACATCGTGTCGGATCATTAACGTGTCTGAAGTTAAGATTTGACTTTTCTGACGGAGGTTGAAAACTTTCCCGACTCGTTGATTTGTGTTTCCTGGTCGTTGTTTCCAGTCGAGCGGCGCCGAACACAAAGTCTTCCTGCTGCTGCAGTTAATGAGCAACTGAGTCTCCTCAGGAATTCAAGCTTCTGTGACACAAGGAGGTCGACTGCACGCGTCACTTCAGTTATGTGGAAATTATTTAAATTGTCTTTTTCATTCGTTCATATTGAATTTAACTTTGGATCCAGTTCTTGTTCAATGTTTCAAATACAAACATGTATTTGCTGTAGGGCTGCACCCAGTCGTGGTTTTCATCATCAATTCAGTTTTTCATCTATTAAAGGTCAGACACATTTTTTTAAATGCTCTCTATAGCCCCCCCCCCCCCCCCCCCCCCCCCACAGTATTCACACAGTTAAACAGACACATCTTCATTTCAAAGCAGCAAACTTTAACCAAATTAAAACGAGAACAATCATTTGATAGATGAAATATCTGCAGAGTATTGTGTCCTTGCTGTGCCTCGGTTCGTCAGATCCTCCAGAGGCTGAACCATAGACTGATGACATCACAGCGGTTAGATGAGAGGAATGTGTCCTTCCATTCTCGAGCCACTGGGGATCGAACGGATCCTTCTCGGGCCGACCCAGGACAACCCTTCCCATTGGGCAATGAGTTCCCTACGAAGAAGTGCAGCCGCTTGAAGTAGCTAACGATGCTAATTGGAAATCCTTCATAGCCCAGACTGTTTCAGTTCGGCTCAGTGGTCTGAAAGCAGCGGCCCCTGAACTGGGACACAGCTGGTGTCGAAAGTCAAAACTAAATCTGTGAGAACCCTGACACCTAAAGGTGAAAAGAGGAATTGCAGCCTGCTCCTACCGAGTGTCATGTGGTGGTTAACTTGGTCTAAGAAGTTTGGAGACAAACTTTTACTGAAAAGTCGGTTATTGTTGTTGAGCTGGATCTCAGTAGAGAGTGAAAATGCTCGAGTGACGTCCTGGTGCTAAAGATGACGTCATTATGAAATGTAAAGTTAGCGTTGCATTAAGAGGAGTATATAGAGCAGCATATATACAGAGGGGCTGTTGCTATGAAAGGAAGAACCTTTGGGCTGGGTCCAGGATTTGTTTTCCACTTTCTTTCCCGGAGCGTGATTTGGCGTTAGCGTTGGCGAAGGTGTCCTCCAGTTAAGTTGAGTAGTTTCTCTTCAGCAGGTTCAGAGCGATTCAGAGTCTCTGCTCCACAGCGACACGGAGTCGCCTGAACGTCTCACACAAAGCAACACAAACACTTACACCTGAATATGACGGAAACGTTTCCATCTTCCTCTTTCCTGTCAATGTTGGTTTTAAAATGGCGGCTCTGTCCGAGGGTCTGACGCCTCAAACCTGACGTTCACCGCTCAGGATGTCACACTCGGAAACTTGACAAGAAAGAAACTCAGAGGAGTCCCTTGTGTGTGTGGTGTGTGTGTGTGTGTGTGTGTGTGTGTGTGTGTGTGTGTCCTCTTCTTCCTTCTATCCCTCCTTATTTCCTCTGCTCTCCTTTCCTTCCAATCAGAAGCTTCTTTTCCTCTATTCAGCCTCATTCTCTTCTATAATTCTTTTTTTCTTCTGTTCATTCTTACTTCCTTGTTTCCTCCCTCTTTCTTTCTTTTATGTTCTATCATGATAAAACTCCCAGAATCCTTCACTGTTACCTGGACTAACACTCTCTCAGTATTTAATAATGCAGCAGCAGCTTCGGGCGACTGGAGGAACAGTTTATATTAAACCCTCCTCCTCTTCCTCTGTTCCACGAACTGTCCTCGTCATCGTCGGACAGAAACTGTAAACTCAACACTTCAATCTCTAACATGGCCGAAAGGTTAATGTGGTTTTAAAAAATATTCATATCAGTGTCAATGAAGACGTAAAGTCTGAAGAGAAACACATCCTCATACGTAGTTTTATATATTTTAGTATATTATCAGTGAGTTTGTTTTACGAGATTTAACAGTTTAAAGAGATTAATGATGAATTGATGATTATTTGGGTTTTATTGATTCTTTTACACCTTGTTTGTTTCAGACCTTCAGACTTTTCAGTTTAGTCTGAACCTAAATATCAGATGTAAGGACTGTTTGAGGACATTTTGACCCGTCCTCACTTTGTCAAAGGGCT